>JAZHYW010044271.1:0-21376 GCA_037355805.1 Ixodes ricinus | reverse complement strand
AAAGTGGTACATCTTCTACACCAGTGGTTCTCAAGCATTGATGATTCGCGGACCCCTTGTGAATCGGCGGATATGATGGAGGACCCTATTTGTGGTGAAGGGAAAGAGAAGTTATGGTTTAATTATAAAAGTGATATTAATAAATGAATATAACTAAGGGCTAGTGTGAAATTAACTTCTCTTATTGACATATACACGAGAAAACTCTACCCGAAAATTGGAACGTTTCTTCTCAGTCTGAGAAAAGGCAACTTTTATTGTTGGGCTTGACTGATGAGGCAGGGTTTCGCGGACCCCTATAGAATGCCTTCGCGGACCCCAAAGGGCCGCGGACCCCATTTGAGAACCACTGTTCTACACAATACGTTGGCAGTAACAAATAAACGAAACATTTAAACGGGCAACTCTCTGAGTTCATTAAGCAGGAGAAAAAAGTTTTCGTGTGATGGGCTGTTGACGGTCTTTTTCGGTGCAATTCCATTTAGCGATAGTTCTTTAAAACAATATACTATATGTTTTTGAAAATGTTGTTGGTGTGGCATATTTCTTAGCGCTCTACTGAGATTAAACGACGCGTAGTTCGACGTGACATAGGTGAACAACCCAACTGAATTAACGCTTTCAAACCTGCACAGGAGTGATTGGAGTGAACGACCCGAACGCGGATAATCTTTTAATCCCCCTTGTGTTTCTGTAATCTATTCCCGCGCTATCGTTATTTACTACGCATTTCCGTGACTACAAGTGTGAACTTTTTTGCGATGTTTCTGCACTAATTGAATACTATATTACACATTTCTACGCTATTCCTGTACTGATTCGAAACTTTTCAATGGTATGCTTTGAAAAAAGGAAGGAAGAAGGTTGTGGAGAGTACCCGCCTCTACAACGGCGCAGGCTATTGATTGATGCGCTTTGATATTGCGTGGAAGTCATTTGGTTTAATTCTCTTACCAGATACGGTCTATTGTTGTTATTCTAGAAATCGATCATTAAGTGATATGTTACACGATAGATCAATTATAAATTACATGTTTTAAACTATTCATACTTTCTATACGTTTCAGTACTTGTATGTTCAGAAACGTATTGCGTTTAATACTTGAGCTTGGGCGAATTGGTAAATCATGATGAAACTTCACAGCGCACAAAAACAACACACTATAAAAATACATAAACACAAAGCAATAACTCTCACGCAGCGCTGACTGTCAACTCTGGTATATATTAAACATCATATTCGTTATATTTTACTCTTACGCACTAAAAGGAAGGAAATAAAAAAAATATCCAAGGAATTGGTTAGTTTTTTTAGTTATTTTTAATTTTATTTTTAGTGCGTAAGAGTAAAATATAACGAAGATGATGTTTAATATATACCAGAGTTGACAGTCAGCGCTGCGTGAGAGTTATTTCTTTGAGCATATGTATTTTTATAGTGTGTTGTTTTTGTGCGTGGTGAAGTATGTTTAATCGTGCATAAAATACATTTCATCTTCAATGGCAGAAATATGGCGAAAAGTTTTGAATAGTTTCAGCCACGATGGGAGAAAAAGTACTCTAGATCGCCATAAACTAGCAGCTGAAATAAACAATAAATATTCCAGTTATGCTTTATAATGTACGTAAGATTGCTCTTGTAAGTAATACATTTTTCTTTTTGTGAATTGGCTAGCCAACATGCGTAAGGCACCATACAAGTACAAGTTTGGGCATAATGTAAAGGCACAATGAGTAGTACTTGCCCTAAAAATGACCTAGGGTGTTCCGGTTACTAGTCTGTACTAACACAGCCGTGGCCACTGTCCATAGAGGGGTCATTATTTACAATATTTGCTCGTACACATTCATTAGCCTATGATGTGCAATAAAATGTTCTACTTGTACATGAACTATAGTGTAACTTTATTTTTTCGTAACTCGGAAAATTAACGTCCCCCTTCATCCTCGCTAGCAAAAAGAAAAAAAAAGGAAGGAAATATTTTTTTCGTTATCTCATCATTATTCGAACGAATAAGTATTTATCTTACATAACGAAATACTCGTTCGGTGCCTGCTGAAGAGTTTCGTTATATGAATGAAGCAGCATTTCGTTTAAATAATGAATTTCTCGTTTGTTGTAAGAAGGTTTTCGTTGTAACTTATATGAATGAAGAAGTATTTCGCTCATAAAACGAATTTCTTGTTCGATGTAAGAAGACTTTTGTTACACAAACGAGGTATATGTCAATAAAAAGTGCACCCTACAAAAAAAAAATAATCATCAGAAAGCGGTGAGAGAGCACCAGTGTGGGTCTGAACTGAAACTATCCTAGGCACGTGCCCTTCGCACAGGAAAGAATCGGAGAGTAAGTTGAGATCTAACGACGACCCTCGGGGACTGGGACTTCCTCCGCCAGCCACCGCCATCCAAGTTCTTCCGCTCCGAAGCAAAAACGCCAAATACACAAAGACGGAAACGACGAGTGAATTATAGATTTGAAGATTTCCCCGCGACTTGTAATAGAACGAGAAATGTATCAATCGCAGTACTACGTCTTGGTTCCTCGTTGCTGGTGGCGTTATCGTGTATGTATATGCAAAGAGGAGATCGAATGGTCTCCAACAATGTAAGAGACCCGCTCGAAGCATGTTCCCGAGGTGAACCCTTTCGTGTTGCTTTGAGTCGTGGTCACACTGCTTAGCACATCGTACAAAAGACAGTGTGCAGACAGTAGAGAGTTTTACGGAACCGTCTCTGCACATCCGATACCGTACGATGGGCCCTCCGGTACGAAGTGCGCATGCGCGAGTCTCGCTGCGGTAGCGCATGCGCAGTTCGTACCGGAGGGCCTATCGTACCGTATCGGATGTGCAAACACTCTTCCCTACAACTCTCTACTGTCTGAGGCGTGTGTTCCTGCCTTGTGTGAAGTTCCTTTCACATTGGCACTGTACAAAGACTGTCTGCGGGCATATATGTTCCAGGCATATGCGCGGAGAGCAAGTTCGTCTGCTTCTTTTGCAGGCGTTGTGG
Source organism: Ixodes ricinus (assembly GCA_037355805.1). Lineage (NCBI taxonomy): Eukaryota > Metazoa > Arthropoda > Arachnida > Ixodida > Ixodidae > Ixodes > Ixodes ricinus. Next base: position 18,360 of record JAZHYW010044271.1, on the reverse strand, counting down.
TGACGTCAGAACGACGCCGAGTTCTGATTGGCTCTTATTAGAAGGCAAAGCAAGCTGCCTTGAGGCCTACCCACTATCCTTCCAATCGAGCCAATCAGAGCTCGGCGTCGTCCTGACGTCACCACAACCCCTGCAAAAAAAAAAAAAACTGACGAACTTGCGCTTTGCATAGATATATGTGCGAACAAGAAACACATATGATTCCAGCTTGCTTGAGACGTGTGTCGGCGGATAATTATCTCATCATGTCGAGATGTGTAGCGAACACCCATCTTTTCTCTCGTTTGATTGTCTCGTAAAGTGACACACGGTGTGCCTTCGGCAGAGGCTCTTCTATGCAACCGACAGCCGCATTTGCTACAATGGAAGATGTGGCAATCCATTCCCACCTTTTTTTTTTTTTTTTTTAGCAGTTTGACTTATTTGGGGTCTGCCGGGTATCTCTGGTGCCACACTGGCCTGAACGCCGCTGGGCAAGCTCATACCGCTGCACCTTGTACATACAATGATAACTTCGGGCAAAATTAAGTGTGGTGTGAGCGTGACTACATAAAGACGGCAAAGTTTATCCTTTGAACTAAATTTGATACGATCCCTCAATGGGAGCGGCGGTGCGAAATATAACGCGATTTTCTTTCTTCTCCGCGATATATGCGTCGTCGATATCATATTAAAAAAAATAGCCAAATTGAAAAAAAAAAATTGGGGCAGAGCTAACCGTTGTTTAATTAAGCTATTACCTGCAGCATTAATTAAGAGAGCCGCGGCCGGTCACGTGTCGATTTCCCGCTAAATTTAGCTGGCAAACTGAATTTGTGGGAAGGTCACGTGAAGTCATGTGACGTCATTTTTATCGCTAAATTTAGCGGGAAACTGAATTGGTGTTAAAATCATGCGACGTCAATTTTTCCGCTAACACTTAGCGGGAAACTGAATTTTTGTATAGGTCACGTCACATTATGTGACGTCATTTTCCCCGAAAAGTTTAGTGGAGAATATAACCGGCCAGAAACATACCTTAAAGTGACCTGAAAATACAAAAAAAAAACTATTCGCTTAAAAAAAAGTGTTTGTTTATACAAGGGCGGTGGAAGTGGAATGCTAAATACAGGACGTGTCACAAAAAAAAATCCAGGTTTTTTTTTTTATTGGTAAAATAAATTAGGCATCGGCGAACGCTCATTATCCACCCAATGGTAGCGCTAGAGGTCACAACCAGATGCCAAGGTTTCAGCCCGATCCGATACCTTATTCAAAAGCTATAAGTGATTTTCTAAAAATTGGGAAATGAAGCCCATTTTTTTTCCGTTTTCGGTTTTCGGTGCCATAGAGCCCCATGTATTTGAAAACTCTGTCGGCCGCCATTTTCCCATTGAAAGTTTCAGCTGAAACTTTGGCATCTGGTTGTTGTGACCTCTAGCGCTACCTTTGGGCGACGAATGAGCGCTCGGCGATGCCTAATTTATTTTTGCGACAAAAAAAAACAACTGTAATTTGTTCTTTTTTTGTGTGTGACTTTGTACATTTTGCTTTTCAGCATTTGGAAGCGCTTTCTTCCTCGATCGGTGTCGCACAAGCTGGCTTCTGATACGAACCTGAGACTTCTCCGTGATTTCCTGTTGCCGTTGCAAAACCCCGTTGCGCCTTTTGGCTGCCGGGGCCCAACGCATTTCTCAAGTCTCGTAATTCCTGGGCCCCCTTCGAGCATTTGGTTTTATATAGACGTTCGCAAGCAGCCGCGCTTCGAGAGCTAGTCTGGCCACCGTGGATGGAAAACGTTTTGTTTGGGCACCAGTCTGGAAGCCGTACACGTTGGTCTCAGCAATGCTTGACTATCAGACAGATCGTTTGATAGTCAAGCATGGCTGAGGCGAACCCACGGTTTCCAGACTGGCTCCCAAACAAAACGTTTTCCATCCACGGTGGCCAAACGAGGTCACCCACACCAGCCGCAAGACGCCGGCACCCAGAGGCCGTACTTGCAAACGTTTAGGGTGTTTCAGCTGTCTTGTGTCAAGACTTAAAAAAGTTGCCGCACGCTACACGTGTCGAACCTCCGCAGTGTTGTTCAGTGTGCTTTCTTTGTCATCTGATGGCGCCATCTGGTGTCGACCTTTCGATACAGGTTTTTAACAGAGAAATCGGCCACGCATATATGTAATGTTTTTGTTGTTGTTGTTTTAGGATGCTTAGGGTCCAGAGATTGAGTTATGACCATAAATAGACTATCGCAGAAAGGCGTTTAGTGCTCGTTTAAGGCTGTATAAAAAAGTTTAGTGACAGTACACACGAAATAGTTCTACGCCCTTAGAGGGTGTACAACTATTTAGCGCGCACTCTTACTAAACGTTTTTACAACCTTCAGCAAATGAAGGCTGTTCTAGAAAGCCGCACCCTGCTCTACAATTAGCGCATATTACTCAAAATACAAGTGAATGTAGCCATCGGTGCAAGTCTCCATAACGCTCTATTTACACCCTGGAAGGTGTTATACTTCTCACTGTGAATCACGAGTCTAGCGCCGTTGCGTTGCGTATGCGAAGCGCCTGTGCAAGCCCCGCGTGGGCGCCAACCCTGCGGCGTCGACCTGGGGGCCAGTGTCCTCACGGGCCCCGAGTCCATGGAAGGCTGCTGCCCTTCCCACGCCGCGCCCGGAATTCCAAGGCCCCAGACGTCAGCTGAGCCCGCGGCACGTTTACGTCATCGGCGACGAGGCGGGCCCAGACCCCGGAGTCGAGCCGCCGCCGACGAGCGCGAGCTTCCAAAGCGGGTCCAGCGGTCCGCCGAGGAACCCGACCTCGAGGTGAGTCCTGCCTTCGGGCCGATTCGGGCCATCGGCTGTCCCCGGGCACCGGGTTAGGACCACTGTTGATCGATATAGGACAAGGTAAGCGTAAAATAGTATCGTGATGAAACGTTTTTTTTTCTTTTCTTTTTTGCGTTTTGGGACGAGTTATGCCAGGGGGAATGAAGACGGGAGCAGAACGCGGCAAATCCTGAGCGTTGACATCGGCGGTCCCGAGTGAAAGAACGAGAAAGAGAGCGACAGAAGAATGGAGAAAGAATTAGACGAAAGGGTAGGCGTGTTGGCTATGCCGCGACGAGCTGAAGTTGTTCGAGTGCTTGTCAACTTTATCTTTATTATGCACGATTCCAGTGTTTTCCGACAAAAAAAAGACTAAGCAAATAATTTACATGTGATGAAAGTCCGAGTCTATGCCCCGCCGTTCCAGAAACGGCCCGAATGCACGGGACCTTTCCCTCAAGATCATTTACGCATGCTGCCGGCGCTAGGTGTGTATTCTCTCTCCGGAGCACTGTTTCTTCAGACCCGAGACCGCTGAGAATAAGGCCGGTGTATTCTTGGTGTATTTTTCGCATGTCCTCCACTTCTTAACGCTGTTTTCTTTTATGTACATAATACATTGCACTTTGTTTCACCATAAGTCAGAGCGTAGTCAAAGGTCACGAAAGATCATATTACACCGATTGTTATCCATAAAAAAGCACGGGTTATTTTCTATTTATAGAAAAGTAATAAAACTGTTTTCTTTTTCGGGGGGGGGGGGGGGGGATTGAACAGATCGACTCAGGTGCTTGTTGGAAGCGAGGTAGCTGCACTCCCTTCATATTAAATGCGCTTGCAGCAGCTGTCGCTGACGGCTTGGCTTCTCATTGTCACACTTCGTGATTGCTTGTTCGGTGCTCTTATCAGCTCATGCCGATCTCTGATTGGTCGTGGAGCGATATAATGAGATTTCCGGCACTGGCCCCACCTCGTGTTTCTTAAAAGGGCCACTAAAATGGAATTTGTGATCCTCCTTTTATGACGTATCTGTCCGCCCCAAGTATACATCATGTGGATGGCCTTTCTTTTTTTAATTTTTCCTATTCAAAACGCGATCAAACGTCGCTACTCGCCCATTTTCCTGAGACACCTATCTCAAAAAAGGGACGTGTCGCGATGATTTATCGCGTTTAATATTAGGACGAAATAAAAGGCCACGCGCGATTGTAATTTGGAGTTTTTATATGTATAGGATGCTCCTAGAGTGCGTAGTTTAAGTTCGCGCCATAAAAAAATAAATAAAAGACCACCTTAAAATCCATTTCACTGCCCCTTTAGGCTGTCGACGACTAATGACCCTGTTTTCTATCCATAAAAGAGGGAGTCGATGGAAACGTTTAGCGGATCATTCCGATAACTCTGATAACGATATTCATAACGTGCATCGTTATGGATATCCATAAGGTGCATCCGATAACGTGCATCGTTTCGTCGTCGGTATCGTTATCCAAGTTACCGGAACGAGAAACGTTATACTAAAGCTCCCTGTTATACTATACCAGTGTTTTCCAGTCGATCGAGACTTACTATACTCTGTTTCATACTTAGTGTGCTAACGCTGTCAAAGCTACCGCGAGCATGTGACTTGATATCGTTGATCGTTTGCACGCGTTCTCGCGCAAACAAAACCCTTAATGAAGCCATGCGCTCGCGCCAGTAGCTTTGACAGCGTTGCACGCTAAGTATGAAGACGGAGTATAAAAACAATAAAATTGTCGTTACTTTTCCTTTTTTTGTGTGTGAGTGGGGAAGGGGTGCTAACCGGTCGACTCGGCTGTTTGTTACGAGCAAAGGGCCGTCACACATCAGATGCGCTCTCGACGCAGCTTTACAGAACTTGTTCCGAGCTGCTTACTTTGCGAACGGTAAGTTTGCAATCTCCTAAGCTTCCAGATGCCTCAGGAGTCGCCCTCAGTGCCAAAACCAAACGCGTCATTAGAGGTCGCATCGAATTACCAATCGCACGTTAGAAACCGCGTAGCGAATTCAGCCGGATGCAGGGTGACGCGCCCGATACGACTGTGAATACACATAGCTTCCTAGTTGTCCGGTGGAAGCTATATAGAGACCTATAGATCTAAGAACTCAGACCACGAGAAGAGTTTGCGATTTCATGGCGGACGCGTCCCGCGCCGATGAATCGCAAGTGCGCATGCGCTGCGCCGTCACGTGACAGGGAGGAAAGCGGACGGAAAGGCAGGGGCGTTTGCAGACGATCAAAACGTTTTCGTCCCTTCCTGGTGGCCCGTATCGCGAACGCAGCACGTAAACCACGTGACACCGATCGAATAGTTTACACTCTCAGAAAAAAGGGGTGTAGTCTTACACTCCTTCTCCCATACAATATGCACCCCAAAAACTTCTCGTTCGACGAAGTACAGCGCATTGACGTCGAACCGACGGTACCAACTTTCACGAGCGGCATTGTTAACCCGACTGGTACAACTTATTAAAATAGCTATGATACGTGTTACTAACTGAAAATAACTGAAAATAAAAAGGGGGGGGGGGGGCGTGTTTTTTTTCCCTAATCCAATTTTTTTTGCTGTTTAATAAGTGTATGTTGCACCGTTGTCAAGCTCCTCGTAAAAGCTAAGGCCGTCATTTTGACATCAGTGCGCTGTACGTCTAACTGAAGTTTTCGAGTGTATTATATGGGACAAAAGGGTGTAATACTGCACCCTTTTCTGTGAGAGTGAATTAGGAAGAATCTGTATATAGGCCACGGTATAGGCCCACCACTAATGAAAGCTATGCGCTAGCCTAAGCAATCGACCGCTTCCCCTTTCATCACCCGACCCCGCTCTTGGCGCGTGGGTATGGGCGCGAGCTTGATGATCACGAGGAAGACATGACTGATCCAACAATCTCGTAGATTCCACCGCATTGTCAGCTTAGTAGAGAGTTTTAGCAGATCGTCTTCAAAGGCCCCGCTACCGCTACGCGCGAGCGCTTCAGAACATGCATCGGAGTAGCAAAGCGAGCTCCCGCTACGAAAATAGCATGGCCTGAAAACACCACCCACTAAAACTTTCTAGTATATACGCAGCGGACGACGATTAAAAATTTTAAGCCGATGAATCGCCACCCTTTAGTCGATTAATTAATCGATTAATCAGTCTCGTTAATTTCCCCGCAGAATAATTTTAAAAGTCGAACTTAATTCAATTTGTTTCGCAATTACTGAATCTGTATGTGATAAAAGGCGCAATATGCAATTTTGATTATGAATCAACCTCGATGTATAGTTAAGAGCAGTTCAAATTTGACACTCACACTCACAGATTATTACTTCAGCTGCATGTGGCAAAGAGGTTCGTTGATATTCTTCTTTCAATCAATGAAGCAATTAATCGATCTGAGCTTTATTCTGTCCCAAACTGCTTTAGGGCCTTATGAGGGTCACACTTACACGAATTATTCACAATAGTCTCTGCTGCGCTAAACGGACATTCGAACGGCGTTAAACTGACGCGGACATGTAACCTTCTAGGCTTGTGAGAAGTTACAAATCGTGCACCCCCAGTTTCCTCTAGGCTAATATTTGACCTAAACTTTGCCCTTCATACAGGTGTACTCGTCCAGGTCTGCGTGGTGAAAGCGTGTAATTTTCACTTTTTGGTTCGTCAAAACTTTACCGATTAACCGGTTAAAGAATGAATCTCGATTAAAGCATTAATCTATTAATCGGTAGGTTCAAAGATCAAGTGTTCAACTCTATAAATTACCCAGGCATCGAGGAGAATGCTGGGAACGTAATTCTACGCGCCGCGCGCGCGCCTTTCCCGTATAAAAGATTCGAAGGGAATAACCGAGATAAGGCGTTGGACAAACGCGCGTGCGAGATGAAATTTGCTTTAGGCCTTTGCTTTAGAACATTTACTACTGCAGACGCAATCACGTGCAGTGCGTGTAACTACACTCAGGCCCCTTGGTGCTTGGGTAATTTAGCGAGAGGTCTATTGGCTGCGACGGCTCGTGGGCTAATCTGCGACCGATCGCAATGTGAAACGAAGTGTATACAGCCGCGAGACGAGGAAAAGGCTCCTTGGTGCGCACGCTTCGGAAATTCCGCGCACTCTGAAATTCCTCATTCCGAACACGATAACGCGTTCTCCGAACCGCCGATCAATTCAGGGCACGCTGCTGCCCGACGAACGTTTCTTCTCTCGCGGTATACTCTTTTACGGTGGGGTCTTTTGCGACACCGTCGAGGGGTGCATTGCTGGGGAATGCCTCCCTCCGGTATCCGACAAATGCTACACGAAGTCGTAAATATACGTATATGCTGTTGCACCGTGAAGCAACAAACACCTCCCCCCCCCCCTATACCCCCTAAAAAGAAAAAAAAAATGTTTTTTTCTGTCGCTTTAGAATTTTATCATCTTCCATTACGATACGTCGCCTCTCGAAACTTGTCCGAGCGAAAAAGACACGACCATATATGGTGAAAGACCTCGTCGTATAAGTGTGCATTCCACGCCGGCACTGTCGTCGCGAAAATGCCTTATTCAAGCTTCTGTTTGTGCGCTCCTATCAAGATATCGCCGTTTCTGAAATGAAATGTACCCCGCTACCGTTGACAGAACCGGCGCACGGATCCAGAACAGGGTTCGAAAGCCCGGTCCAATTAAACTCCATATATGTGTGTTTACCGTGTCGTGCCAGCAGCTCGTCTTGTGTAACTCGTGCACGGAAGGATTACAGTCGACAAACGATTTCTTTTTCACCGCTTTTAATCAACGCGGATGTACCAATGACGCAACAAAGATGGCAGAGCACAAAGTGTTGCCAGACGTTCGAACAATTTCACGTAACACCTTCTCGCCTTTTGGAGATAAGAATGTTTATTTGATTCTTGGGCTGCACTTGAGAAAAACGCTTGACATTGCGTTCATTTGGCCTTTAGAATAACCAGACGTCACAATTATATTTCAGTGCCACGCGCCGGAGAGCCATAAGAGCAATTTCAAAATAGGACTGAAGCCCCGCCTCCCTAGCCTTGGGCAGCCAAAAGATCCGTCGATGACGTCACGTACAGCGACTTTCTTTCGCGTTGTTCTCGCGTTTCACACTACTTGCGCAGCAAAAGGACTCGATATTCGGGTTCACGGGGTAAAAATACACTAGAATTCACTTCTAACTCATTTTTCAAGAAGCTCCACATCTTCCCTTTAAATCTCCAGTTTGTCTACACCCCTGTTGCCCTTTTCGTATGTCCACTTTTGTTACCAAAAATAAAAATTTTAATGTTTCTTTTTAGAATATCAAGGCACGTCTTCGAATAAAAAAGAAATAACTCACGTCAGATTTTTTTGTGCGTGTCAGTAATGTTCGATTGTACATTCCCGAAGTGACTTTTACTTTGCTATGACTGTGGAGGGACACTGCCGTTGTCCCACGTGGCATCTAGCTCAAAAACAGTGAGCGGTACAAGAGACCTGTGCTACATGCGTTCTGGACGGCATCAATTGAAGGTGTAGGCACGGCATACGTGAGTCCACATTTCCTTGTTTTTATCGCCATTTTATTTGTGTTTTATGAAGGATCCTCTGATCTTCTTTGTTCGTTATTAATCCGTAAAAAAAGCTACACTCGTATTCACCAACGTCACTAGCCAGGTCTCGAAACATGTTCAGAGCTGATGGAATATTAATATGAAACATAATTTATAATTGAATTGTTAGGTGTACTAATTACCACGTGTTGCTATTTGCCTGTATACCTCCGTTCGGAAATTATTGCTGGCTGAAATATGTTTAGATTTACGCGCATTGATCTCATTCCAGTTTTGAATACTTGTATGACAACTTTTACAGCTTTCGCGATTCTACCAGCGTCAAACTCCGACTGTAACAACGACGCTTTCACGTTTTACCATTCGTCAGAAGTAGGCATGCGAGTGCGTCGGGCATTCGTGAGTGCCTCAATTGTAAAGGTGTTCAGCGTGGCGTACGACGTCTTCACTTAAAAACGAGGCAAGATGTCCGGTGAGACTTTCGAGAGCCAGCGGTTGCTCGCAAGGTCACAAAAAGTGTTTCTGGCTGCAACAATAAACGCTTCCATAAGAAAGACCCTTGTGTTTTTGTCTTATTCCAGGACAGTAAGGTTGAAAGTAACGCCGCGAAAGCAACAGATTACTTTGTTGAGAAAATGGTCAGTATAAAAGTAATTGCAACTGTAAGTCGTTCAAATTTAGCCTTGGGTAATTGTAAACGTAGTTTCTTCCTCTTTCTTTCTGAGTAGCGTGGGTACAGGTCTATGTGTAAGCCCTGTTTGTAGACATAATAAAACAGGGTGAAGAAAAATATTTTTCTTTAATAATTGTAATTAGTACACGACGGCGAGCCGCCTGCAATGACAGAAAAGCTTAGACAAGTACAAAACATTACTAATTTTCATTGCTACCCCCCCCCACGCACACACGCACACACTCCCCCCTCTCTCTCTCTCTCTGTTTGCACATATAGTCTCGAGCCAACCCAGCACGCAAGGGTCAACAGCCACCCTAGGCCAGTTCGGGACAGGCTGGGACAAGGGTGCAGAGTCAGCTTTGGGCTGGAACTCACAGATTTGACACGGAGGTTCCGGCCTGGCAGCTCGTCTCCGAGTCTACACGCCCCGCTCTGGCCTCCAGAAACCGACGTACAAAAACAGAGCCCACCGTGCCCTCGGTATCTTGGAGGGGTTGTTTGGGCGTACGATGATGCACGCGTTCTAAAGCATCACGTCTCGGTGTCCTTGCACAGCCTATACGGACGTTGTTTCCCGCATGGTTCCAGTCGCCCGACCCTTTCCTCCAGGACATACCACCTCTCCATTTCTGTTTCCTTCCCTGATCCTTGCCGCCCTTCATTTTCTGCCATCCTGTCCTCACCCAAAAACCAGAAGTGCAGAGCCAGAGAGAGAGAGCGTTCTGTTGAGGACGCTTCTATCGGAGAGCCGACAGCCGCCACTCGAGCATTTCCGATCTGCGCGATTTCTACGGAGCGCCGCGGCTCACAAACGCCACCCGAGGAGCAGGGTGCCGATCTCAAGAGCGATGCGGCATCCTGCTGGGACGATGCCGCGAGCCAGGTAGGTGCCAGAGGAACCGAGGGGATGATCCGGTCCGCAGCATGAGTCAGTGTCATGCAAAACCTCCTGAAGAGACACTATTCGAGCACCAGAAGGATCGCGATCTCTAATAGCAACATCGCAACGAATAGCTGATTCTGGATTTGGTTTTCCACCTGCCACGCCGTAATCAAACACCTACGCTCGGTATTTCAGCGCGGAGGATATCCTTACTATTGCTATACTGGCCGATCACGCGACGTCTTGTTACCCGAAAAAAAGTAATCGATTGGCAAATTCCAGTTACTCTCGATGAAAAAGTGCCCAATTAGATTACACGATTGCTTGAGAAGAAAAGTAGTTGGCCGATTTAGCACTACGGATGACTTCACATATTTTTCTACCTGATTCGAAAGCTGGTATTTCGCACTGTCCGTTACCGGGCTAAATCCTTCAGATTACTGCTGCTCATCTTCCCTAATTCACGCGGGATTTGGTAAGAATGCTCTAAACTTGACTGGTTCAGATATTTTGGTAGCGCTTGAAACGAGGCGTAGAACTGCCGGTTACTTTTTATTCACGCTAGGAAGGACGGCACTACAACGTGCTCTCCTAGAGATCCAGCTTCTAGCTTTCTTTACACCAAATGAGGTGGCCTTTTTAACCATGGCTTTGATAGCCATATAGATTGTTAGCTCGGTATTTTTGCATAGAGCTCATTAACCCAGTGGCCCTAAACAGAAGGGTACGCGAAAACGTATCGGGGTCCGCGAAGCTGCACTCATCATTCGAACCGGCGATCACTCCGTTATCTCCTCCAGACCGCAGAAACGTTTATATTTTCGGGTGGTCTTCGCGGAATCAATCCAGTAGAAAGTCACTGCACACCGCTCCTTAATTGCATTATTAAGTCCGTATGATAGTTAACCAGCGCCCATTACACCACCTCACCACGAACGGGATCTTCCGTTATCTCCACCCATCCACAAGGCATCGCATGCGAAACATCAGTGGTTGACACTGCATCGCTCACTTTGATCCATTGCCGAAAAAAAAGTATTGAGTCCCGCGTCAATTTAGTGCTTTACAAATAATGCAGTACTCCCCTCGCTGCTTCCTAAGAAGCTCTGTGCAAATTGCTACGAATGATCCTGACTGCAAAGAGTAGAGTCGGTTGCAAGGTGGATTACTCGTAGTTAATAGCGTATACAGTCTGCCGATCACCTATGGACGGCTATGAGGCGTCACCGTTCGGCTGGCGAATGTTTCAGGATACGGACAACAGTCATCAGTATACAGATGATAGCGTCATAAACTCGTATGAGCTATAGGTCTATCTACGTCACCTCTATTGTCTAGGCTGACGCGGGGCAGAGATTTGGACACAAGTGACGCGTCAGCGTTCGGGGGGTGGGACTCGCGTCCTCGCCGATTGGAACCCAGTTCCAACCGAACGCTCGTAAACTACTCTCGTCCAACGCTGTCCAATCAAAAAATTCAGCGCCGTACACGCAAAAGGTCACTAAATATTTCCCGGTCTAAGTTGTCACGTGGTAGCTTACGGTTTACTACAACGGACACCATACGAGCCATCCCAGCCAATCCGTAGCGCGGAGCGTCGTCACCTGACCTTCCGGCTGGGCGAAGCGTGAAGTCACGTGGCACGCGTGCAACGCTGAATCGGTTAACTTATATGCTGCAATACAACGGTCGTGGTACAGCAAAAAGTGCATGTGATCATATTGAAGGAGCTATAAAATTAATTGATAGCTAGGCTAAACAATTTTAGAAAAGAAAAAACAGAAAAAACCTATTTACACGAGGGTAGAAGACCGAAAGCCTCCTTTCCTTGGAAAGCACATGGCCTTTTCACTGTGATGCATCCACGGTGACCAAGCACATCAGTCGAACCCAGCTCACGCATTGGGCGCAAGCACTGCGTCACTCGGACATATGCGCTCGTCAAGAATCAATGCGTCGACGAATATTTGAATTCGCGTTCGTGGCCAACGAGTTCCGTGACGGTCACTTATCGTCGCCTGCGAATAACAAGTTCCATGGTATGCTTAAAGAAATTAAGAAAAACACGGTGGAAGCTTGCGGTCATCGCATCCGGTGCCCAAGCACGTCACGACCACGTGATTTCTCATTTCGCCTTTGAGTTGAGGAGGAAAGCTAAAGAGGAGGAAGTTAGAGAAATCATTTCGTGGTATATCTTTGACGTGCGTCTTCTGTGTTCAGCTTTTTCTATCGACATGTCCAATAGACCAATCTCACTGGCCAGTTTGCGACGACGCCGCTGCCGCCGCGACGTATCGAGAGAACGTTATACGGGTAGAAACTGAGAGGGAGGAGGAGACGGAGCACGCGGGGACGTAAGAGCGCCGAGCTCTGATTGGAATGATTAGAGGGTAGAGGCAAAGCTAGCTGCCTTCGACTCGCTGTTCCAACGAGTTCGAACGCCGACGTCCGGCTTTCGGCGTTCGCATTCGAACAGTGAGTAGCGACTAGGGGCCAAGCCTCGCGTCATCCCACCAGGCACGTAGCCAGAAGGGGGCCCATGGGTCCCCCCCCCCCCCCCGAAATCTTTTTATTTGGCTGGGACCTCCTCTTCCCCCTCCCCTCATACAGCATTTTGCTCATGGGCGCCCCCCCCCCCCGAAACAAAATTCTGGCTACGTGCACTGCATCCCCCTAATCATTTCAGTCAGAGCTCGGCGCTCTGCCGTCCCCGTGCGCTCTCCTTTCCTCCTCTCCCTCAGTTTCTCCCCGTACTGTCGAGACCGGTTATAACGAAGTCAGTTATAACGAAATAGCGGCTACAGCGAAGCGATCACGATTTCCCATTCCATTTTGCACTTCGTTATAACACAATATCGGTTGTAACAAAATAGCGGCTACAGCGAAGCGATCACGATTTCCCATTCCCTTATGCACTTCGTTATAACCGAAGTCAGTTATAACGAAATAGCAGATATAGCGAAGTGATTTCGGATTCCCGTTGACTTCGTTAGAACCGGTCTCGACTGTATTGGGAGCGCGGTCAATGTGGAGAGCAAGTCGTCTGCTTATTTCGCAGGGGTTGCGGTGACGTCAGAACGACACCGAGCTTGATTGGCTCTGATTAAAGGAGTGTGGGTAGACCTCGAAGCAAGCCGCCTGTGAGGTCTATCCCCTATCCTTCCAATCAGAGCCAATCAGAGCTCGGTGTCGTTCTGACGTCACCACAACCCCTGCAAAAGAAGCAGACGAACTTACGCTCCGCATACGGTCGGCGCTGTGTTGTTTGGAACGAGTCTACCTCTCAAGGGCCTCGATGGAAAAAATCGAGGCTTGGACACGACACCCCGGCGGGGCGGACCCAGGCAGACCGGAGGCGGTGCAGTTCCTGCGGGCGCAGACACAGGACGGACGCCCGACGACCGCCAATCTGCGGGGCGTTTTCCGCCGGCGCGCACATGTGCCGCCGCGCCCGGAGAACATCCTGCCTCGGACGGAGTTCGTTGCACACCCAGATTCATCCACTCCTACTCGTACGCCGGTGGCAACCACCTGCCGCATGCGACATTTTTAACGCTATTGGGGCGTTAAATAAAATCGTATAAGCGCAATTTAATTTGAAATCGTGCAGAAAAACACAAAATAAGTCTTGTCTCAGAAATTAATATATATATATATATATATATATATATATATATATATATATATATATATATATATATATATATATATATATGCTTGGCAAATTTTCCTTTGAGACAAAACTAAAAACCGATTTTGCGTCCTTTTTTTTATTTATTTAAAGGACTAATCGTCACAGGTCGCGTATTTGGTAGCTTGTCCAGGTTCAACTACTTTACACACAACGAAGAAAATTTTCAAGTGGCTTTTGAAACTACATGAAAAGAGCAATATATCCATAACAAATTTGTGTTATATTTCTATTTATTTTTTGTAAAAAATCTAGAACCTGGCCTCTCTGACGATAATTTACCAGGTTTGGATGATGATAACTTTTGTAACAATCAATGTTATGACATAAATTACACATCAAACAAACGCATAAACAAATACTTATTCAACAAGCAGAATATTGTTATAATAAAAAAATATTCTCCTTTCGAAAAACGCCTTTGAATACAAAGAAAAAACAATACAAGTACAAATTTCAACACTAAATTTCTAAAAAAAAGCCATCTTTTCAATTTTTGTTTAAAGAGTCTTTGTATGGTCTAAAACATTCAATAAAAATCAGATGTAATGGACATATAGATTCGTACATTTAAAACATATAAACACATAAACTGCCGCCCGCTCCCAAGCCTCCCGTTTGAAGTCGCACGACGGTAAACGCGGCTAGGAGCCGCGTGTTTACATGAATGCGACTTAGTCGCATCGAATCCAGTTGTCGCATTCGATGCGGTCATGTAAACGGCATAATGCGCTAGAGAAGCGCATCGCATTCAAGTCGCCAGACAGAGGTGGATCGAGATGGCGAGTGCGCATTCATTCAGCCCATGTAAACGGAGGTCGCATCGCATTTCGGAACGGGGAGGATTATGGGAAGGCGCTCGCTGCAGGAGCGAGTGAACAGCTGAGAACATGGCGGCGGCCAACTTCGTCGGCGGCGGCGGAGAGCGGTTCCGTGTGGTCGCCCGCAGTTCCTCCCGAGAAGAAACGCGAGCTTTTATTGACAAACTAAATGAGCGGAATATCACTGAGCTGCTCGGAGAGGGCGGCCCCCGTCCAAGCCTTGCGAAATACGACTTGCGTGTCCAAGGGAGTGCCTAGAGGTTTCGGCGCAAACACGAACGACGCCGAGAGCTCCGAGCACTGCATGGTAGCGCAGAACGAGCAGCTCCTACCTCGGTGCCGTCCCTGGCAACGCCGGAGCCTTTCGGCCTCGGGGTCCGGTCGTGATTGGCAAGGTATGGCGAGACGAAGCGCGGTGGCGTCCTCAGAGCGGTTCACGACGATCTCGCTCGCCAGGCCGTGCGCACGCACGTCGCCTCTGATCCAGAGTGGCCCAGCGGCCCGACCTGGAGCCCAAGACGTTTGGGTTTTGATGTTTCTTCCGTCTCGTAACTCCTTGCACAGCATCGAAGACTGCGGGCACGATATTTATTTCAAGCTCGCCGAAAGCGTCGACGCCTTCACGAACCTCACGTGCGATGCACCGGAAAACGTGGTCACGTGATGCGGCCGGTGCCGGAAACGCAGCTTTAACTTTGAGCTTTGACACGGCGTGGCGCCACCTTCGCGTAGGGCTTGGTGCGCATTCATGTAAACGCTGCCGCGTCGGCTTCTTTCGGAGGACGATTGGAGTCGATGCGCTGAAGTCGTATTCATGTAAACGAGGCTCCTCGACTCCCTCCTTAGCGCTGGCTTTCCTGCTCTGATTTTGCTGTCTTGTCATCGTGCTTCTACAATGCATGTCCGGCAAAACAAAAAAAAATGCTTTGCGTGGCTCAGTCACCAGCGTATCTGGCTCTGAAACCGTAATGGCGCCTTAAGCAGTCTTGGGTACATTTTAAAAAAGTAATTCGTTAAAGTTACAGTTACTTTCAGAAAAAAGTAGCGAAGTTACCGCTACGCAAAGTTACCGCAACAAAATACTAACTCGTTACAGTTACAGTTACTTTTAAAAAGTAACGCCGTTACTTTTCAGTTACTTTCTCTATAACGCCAAAAAACTGGAGGAAAAGCTAGAAAACACCCTCATCAAGTTTTGTTGCATAAAAAATTAAAAAAATTAAAGTCGTTTACAACTCCCTGTAACGCCGAATTAGGATCGCAGCTCTTGAGGAGGAGGGGAAGGCATGGGGGGGGGGGCGTGACCTCGGGGGGGGGGGGGGTTACGTGGCCTGGGGGTCGCGTGACCTCGAGGGGGGGGAGAAAATTTTCCGCTAAATTTAGCGGGGAAAATTTTCCGGTAGATTTAGCGGAAAAATTTTTCCGCTAAATTTAGCGGCTAAAAATTTTCCGCTAGATTTAACGGGGGAATTTTCCGCTAGATGTAGCGGGGAAAATTTTCCGCTAACTCTAGCGGGGAAATGTACCCAGCATGCACCGCGCGGTTACGCCGACGCCGACGGCGACAGCGACGGCGACGCCGACGCCGCTACGGGCCGGAAGCGGGCGCCTAAGAGCTGCGCTCTAAAAGTGCGCTTTTTGCTTCATATTGTGACTTAGCAGCAGTTGCTTCTCGAAATTAGTGTCTGAACGTTTCCCTCATTTGATGGCAAACGCGTCCCTGCCCTTGCTGAACAGGCGCTCAACTGGCGCGCTTGAAGGAATTGCACGGGGGCGAACGCGGACCCAATACAAATGCCCTATCCTTGGTAGCACTAGCACATTGCTGGCTCGTTGACGGTTGCGCTGGGTTCATAGAGTCGCTGGACATATTTCAGTTCGTACCCGGCAAGCCAGAAACAAACCTCGCGCAAGCAGCAGTAAATTTTGCCTCGACTGTTGATACCACGCCGTAGTGGCGCAAATCAAGATACGAAACATGCGCATTGCGTAGTAGTGGCGCTAATCAAAATACGAAACATGCGCAGTGACCTCCGCGTGTATTGTTGATTCACGGTTGATTCACCCGATTAAAAAGCGTTTGCGCAGAAAAAAGATACCAAGATATTAAGATACTAAGATGTAAGTGTTCAGTCACAAAGTACAAGCGCGTGCGTAAAGATAACTAGATTTTTTTTCATCAAATCTACACGTGGCTATATTCGGGTCGTGACTCGCGAGAAAAAACGTATTCACAAGTTTGTGCAAGACCAACTTGACACTCAAAATGTTGGAAAACACATTTTGGAAAGTGCAAAGAATAGCTATATTGTACTCGTTCAATGATATATTATTCATAAAAAAACTGGAAAGTAACGACAAAAGTAACGTCGTTACTTTCATCGTTACCTCAGAAAAAGTAATAGAACTACAGTTACAAGTTACATTTTTAAAAAGTAACTCGTTACAGTTACAAGTTACCAAAAAAGTAACAAAGTTACAGTAACGCGTTACTATCTAAGACTGGCCGTAAGTTCGAATCCCGCCTAAAATTCTTAAATTTTTCTCTAATGCAAATGGACCAATTTTATAGAGTTACTTTAATCCCCCCTCCCGACCTTTAATCCGCATTAAGCATGTCTTGTTTTTTAATCACTTTCATTCCACGCGGAGACGTCACGTTTCTGACGTAAGCGTTGTGCGGTTGTTTGAAATTTTTTCGCGAGAGGTCATGTGGCTGTGACGCTATGACCCTAATCGACCAATCACGATTTTCGCGGCGCGCCACGCCGGCTTTTAAGCCACGCCACCGGTTTTCCGCGACACGAGCCCTTTGCGCTGTCGCGTTAAAGAAACGATATGCTTCAAATTCATTTTACAAAATGCGGACGCCGCGCCGAAGTAGTGCCGGCCGTGAGGTCCTTGCAGGATCGTCTGCTATCATAACCCAGATCGGCCGGGGCTCCTCGATGCAGCGCACGCCATCTGTCGACAACGCTTCTCACTACGCGTGCATCGTCTGCAAAGTTGCGTCGTAGAATACCCAAAACAGGTTTATGACTCTTGTTTTTGTTTGTTTTCTCTTGAACCAGGTAAGTCTGTTCTTCGAGTTTGTCACTGTAGCTACCGCCAGCGCTGATTGAATCGCAACGATCGTTAGCACGATACGTTCTGAACGCAGCGTTAGCGTTACGTCCAGTTCCAGAGTTTACGTCAATCTCCGCCTAGGTTCACGGGGGAGAAGGAGGGCGGGGGGGGAGGGTTAGGTATACGCGTTTCGTGCTCCGTCCGGACGTAACGCTAGCCACAGCGTAAAAAAACGCGATTTTTGCGGGTCGTTTAAAGTGCCTTAAAAGTGTTAACTTTACATGCGGTAGATATAGTTCCAAACCTGCCGCGACTCGAGCCTCGATCAGGTTCGACCCTACGAACTTGTAACGTGAAGTTCGAGCAGAATTTGGATTGAAGCTCGACTTTGGTGCGCATGCGTGAATATGGACAGGCTGGTGGAGAAAAAGAGCAATATTTATTGGGTATGTTTTATTGTTTCGCATGAATAAACAAGCTGCAGAAAATAACGTACACATGTTTGGTTTTATATTATGTAAAAATTGGTAATCATTTTTAAATATGTAAGATCAACTGCTTTATAAATTACTTGTTTCTTAAAATTTTACTCGTGTGTGTGTGTGTGTAGTAGTCCGGAAGCACTAACCATATAGCCGAAACCGAACCTCGATCAATTTCGCTAAAAGTTCTAAAGATTGCCGAACCAGTTGAACCTCGAGCTTCGACGTCGCAAAGTTCGCGACATCACACAGTACGCTGCTGGGCGTTCGCACACTCGACTTGGCAAGGCCGCAACAAAGATTAGCCCACAATGGAAACTCGCCTGATGCCGCGAGAGCGTGCATGACGTCATCTAGAGGGCGTCTACCAAAACA
>JAZHYW010044270.1:0-10557 GCA_037355805.1 Ixodes ricinus | reverse complement strand
ATTGTATTCTGTTTCACCCCTAAGTCAAAGTGCACTCAAAGGTCACGATAGATACAATGACATCGTTTTCTATCCATAAAAAAGCACGGGTTATTTTCTATTTATAAAAAACATTTTAAAAATTGATTTTTTTTTTTTTGGGGGGTGGGGGGGGATTGAGCAGGCCGACTCATGTGCTTGTTGCAAGCGAGGTAGCTGCACTCACCTGCCATATTAAATGCGTTTGCAGCAGCTGTCGCTGACGGCGTGGCTTATCGTTGTCACACTTCGTGATTGGTTTTTCGGGGCCTTTATCGGCTAATGACGATCTCCGAATGGTTGCGGAGCGATATAATGAGATTTCCGGCACTGGCCTCGCCTTGTGTTCCTTAAAAGGACCACCAAAGTGGATTTCGAGGTCCTCTTTTTATGACGCATCTGTCCGCTCCAAGTATATGTTATATAAAAACACAAAATTACAACCATGCGTGGCCTTTCTTTTAATTTTTTTCTTATTCAAAACGCGATCAAACATCACGACACGCCCCTTTTCCTGATATATCTCAGAAAGGGACCGTGTCGCGATGATTAATCGCGTTTATTTTTAGGACGAAATAAAAGGCCGCGCGCTATTGTATATTGAGTTTTTGTATATAGGATGCTTCTAAAACGCGTAGATTAAGTTCGCACCATAAAAAAGGACCATATCAAAAAATACGTCAGTGCCCCTGTAGGCTGTCGACGACTCTACAATGACCCTGCTTTCTATTCATAAAAAGAGGGAGTGGAATGGAAACTTTTAGCAGATCATTGCGATAACTCCGATAACGATATCCGATATACTCCGCCGACACCTTTACACTTGCATCGTTTCGTCGTCGGTATCGTTATCCAAGTTATCGTAACGATAAACGATATACTAAAGCTCCCTGTTATACACCTGCAGTGTTTTCTTGTCGATCGAGGCTTAGTAAAAACCAACAAAATTGTCGTTATTTTTCCTTTTTTTTGTTGTGTGTGGGAAAGCGGGGCTAACCGGTCGACTCGGTTGTTGTATGTTACGAGCGCACATGGGCGCCGCCATTTTGAATTGTCGTCACTTCCAGTATGGGCGAAAGCATTCTTTCGCCGTCGCCATGCCAATAGAAGACATATAAGATATAAGCGCAACCGTCACACATTCTCGTTTTGTCTCCCTTCTAATTTTTTTTTTGGTGCTAATTACAGGTTGAAACATTTTATTATTATTTTTGTCACCCATACCGGATACGCCTATAAGGTGGCTGGGGACGAGAGTACAAAAAGAGGTCTATACAAGAACTCGTTCGGGCTGCTTACTTTGCGGACGGTAAGTGCGCAATCTCCTAAGCTTCCAGGTGGCTCTGAAGTCGCGCGCTCAGTGCCAAAACCAAACGCGTAATTATAGGATTGCATCGAATTATCAATCGCAAGTTATAAACCACGTAGCGAAGTCAGCAGGATGCAGGGGGACGCGCCCGATACAACTGTGAATACACACAGCTTCCCAGTTCTCCGGTGGAAGCTATATAGACAGCTATAGATCTAAGAACTCAAACCACGAGGAGAGTTTGCGATTTAATGGCGGACGCGTCCCGCGTCGATGAATCGCAAGTGCGCATGCGCTGCGCCGTCACGTGACAGGGAGGAAAGCGGGCGGAAAGGCAGGGGCGTTTGCAGACGATCAAAACGCTTTCGTCGCTTCCTCGCAGCACGTATTGTGAACCGGCCCGTAAACCACGTGACACCGATCAGAACAGTTTACACTCTCAGAAAAAAGGGGTGTAGTCTTACCCCTTGTCCCATACAATACACCCCGAAAACTTCGGGTCTGGCGTAGTACAGCGCATTGACGTCGAACCGACAATACTCAACTTTCACAGAGCGACTCGACAGCCCGAGTGGTACAACTTATTAAAATAGCTAAGGTACGTGTTACTGACTAAAACTAAATAATAATCGGGTTTTTTTTTTTTTTTGCCTATAGTGCAAAACTTCAGTTTTTTGTTTTGTGTGTTTTTGTTTTTGATACGTACTTTAGATGTTTAATAAGTTATTTCGCACTGGTTGTCAAGCCCCTGGTAAAAGTTGGGGCCGTCAGTTCGACTATAGAGCGCTGTACGTCGAACTAAAGTTTTGTAGTGCATTATATGGGTGTAAGGTGATACACTTTTACTCTGAGACTGAATTGGGAAGGACCCAGCAGTCGAGGCCCACCACTAGCGGCAGCTACGCGCTCGCCAGAGCCAATCAACCGCTTCCCCTCTATCACCCGACCCTGTTTTTGATTCGTTGGGTATATGGGCGCCAGCTTGATGATCACGAGGGAGCAAGTCTTCTGCTTCTTTCGCAGGGGCTCTGGTGACGTCAGAACCAGTGGCGTCACAAGGGGAGTTCCGCACCCCCCTGGCTACGTGCCTGGCTGAATGTATTATGTGGTAAAAGGCGCAATATACAATTTTGATTATGAATCAACCTCGATGTGTAGTTAAGAACAATTCAAAGACACTCACAGTCACAGTTTATTACTTCAGCTGCATGAGGCAAAGAGATTCGTTGATACTCTCCGGGAAAGAGGGACCTCCTTTCAATCAATCAATCAATCCGGGCTTTATTGTGTCCCAAACTGCTTTAGGGCCTTATGAGGGTTACACTTGCACGAATTATTCAGAATAGTCTCTTCTGCGCTATACGGACATTGGAACGGCGTTAAACTGACCAGGACACGTGTAACCTTCTAGACCCTAGCGAGGAGTTACAAAATCGTGCCCGTACAGTTTGCTCCTACAGGCCTCAGGTCTCGACCGAAAGTTTGCCCTTCATACAGGTGTACTCGTCCACGTCTGCGGAGTGACAGCGTGCTAATTTTTACTTTCTTTTGGTTCGTCAAAATTTTACCGATTAACTGGTCAAAGAATGAATCGCGATCGAATGCTGGGAACGTAATTTACTACGCCGCACGCGCTCGCCTTCCCCCGTATAAAAGATTCGAAGTGAATAACCAAAATAAGGCGTTGACAAACGTACGTGCAAGATGAAATTTGCTTCAGGCATTTGCTTTAGGACATTTACTACTGCAGACGCAATCACGTGCAGTGCGTGTAACTACACTCATACCCCTTGGCGCTTGGGTAATTTAGCGAGAGGTCTATTGGCTGCGACGGCTCGGGGGCTAATCTGCGACCGATCGCAATGTGAAACGAAGTGTATACAACCGCGAGACGAGGAAAAGGCTCCTTGGTGCGCACGCTTCGGAAATTCCGCGCACTCTGAAATTCCTCATTCCGAACACGATAACGCGTTCTCCGATCCGCCGATCAATTCAGGGCACGCGCTGCCCGACGAACGTTTCTTCTCTCGCTGTATATACTCTTTTACGGTGGGGTCTTTTGCGACACCGTCGAGGGGTGCATTGCTGGGGAATGCCTCCCTCCGGTATCCGACAAATGCTACACGAAGTCGTAAATATATTTACACGTCATTTAAACTATGTCGTCATTCTTTTTTTTTTGGTCTCGCGGCTGTTGCAGCGTGAAGCAACAAACACCTCTCTCCCCCCCCCTAAAAAAAAAAAAAGAAAGAAGATTGTCTTTTCTGTCGCTTCAGAATTTTATCATCTTTCATTACGGTCCGTCGCCTCTCGAACTTGTCCGAGCGAAAAACACACGACCATATATGGTGAAAGACCTCGTCGTATAAGTGTGCATTCCACGCCGGCACTGTCGTCGCGAAAATGCCTTATTCAAGCTTCTGTTTGTGCGCTCCTATCAAGATATCGCTGTTTCTGAAATGAAATGTATTCCGTATACCTTTGATAGAACCGGCGCAGGGATCCAGAACAGCACCCCTGTTCTGGATCCCTGCGCTGTTCAGAAGCCACGATCCAATTAAACTCCATATTTGTGTGTTTATCGTGTCGTGCCAGCAGCTCGTCTTGTGTAACTCGTGCACGGAAGATGGCAGCGCACAAAGTGTTGCCAGACGTTTGAACAATTTCGCGTAACACCTCTTGAGCAACGTGCCAGTTATCATCACATCATTTACCCTACTATGCCCTTCTCGATTTATAGGTGACTACGACAATTTTAATAATGTCACAACAGGAGTGGATACTTCGCTTTCCGTTAACATAAAGTTCAACAAGGAAATGACTGAAAACGATGTGACGATAACTGGCACACTGCTCAAAGGGTATGAGAACACTTCTCGCCTTTTGGAGATACGAATGTTTATTTCATGTTGTGCTGCTTTTACCTAATCTTCTTAAATCTCCAGTTTGCCCACACCCCTGTTACCCTTCTTGTATGTCCACTTTTTGTTACCAAAAATAAAAATTGTAATGTTTCTGTTTAGAATATCAAGGGACGTCTTCGAATAATAATAAAAAAACTGACGTCCGATTTTTTTTTTTTAGTAACAGTAGTGTTTGATTTTACATTTCCGAAGTGACTTTTACTTTGCTATGACTGTAGGGGACGCTATCGTTGTCTCACCTGACATCTAACTGAAAAACAGTGAGCGGTACGTACAAGAGAACTGTGCTACATGCGTTTTGGAAGGAATCAAAGAAAAGGTATAGGCACACGGCATACGTGAGTCTACATTTCCTTGTTTTTATCGCCATTTTATTTGTGTTTTATGAAGGATCCTCTAATCTTTTTGTTCGTTATTAATCCATAAAAAAAGCTACATCCTCGTATTCACCAACGTCTTAGCCAGGTCTCGAAACATGTTCAGAGCTGATGGAATATTAATATAGAAACATAATTTCTAATTGAATTGTTAGGTGTACTAGTTACCGCCTGTTGCTACTTGCCTGTACCATGGCCTGTCCCATGGGCCTGTACCTCCGTTTGGAAATTATTGCTTGCTGAAATATGTTTTAGATTTAGGCGCATTGATTTTATTCCAGTTTTGAATACTTGTATGACAACTTTTACAGCTTTGCGATTCTAACGGCGTCAAACTCCGACTGTAACAACGACGCTTTCACCTTCCACCATTCATCAGAAGTATACGCATGCGAGTGCGTCGGGCATTCGTGAGTGCGGACGACGTCTTCACTTAGAAACGAGGCAAGATGTGCGACGAGACTTTCGAGAGCCAGCGGTTGCTCAAGGTCACAAAAAGTGTTTCTGGCTGCAACAATAAACGCTTCCATAAGAAAGACCGCTATGTGTTTTGTGTCTTATTCCAGGACAGTAAGGTTGAAAGTAACGCCGCGAAAGCTAACAGATTACTTTGTTGAGAAAATGGCCAGTAAAAAGTAATTGTAGCTGTAATTCGTTCAAATTTAGCCTTGGGTAATTGTAAATGTAGTTTCTTCCTCTTTCTTTTTGAGTAACGTGTACAGAGTCTATGTGTAAGCCCTGTTTGTAGAACATAATAAAACAGGGTTGAAAAAAATATTTTCTTTAATAATTGTAATAAGTACACGACGACGACTGCCTTCAATGGCAGAAAAGCTTAGACAAGTACAAAACATGACTAATTTTCACTGCTACCCCCCCCTCCACACACACACACACTCACCCCCTTTCTCTCTCTCTATGTTTGCATAGTCTCGAACTGACCCAGCTACCAGGTCAGCAACCACCGTAAGCCAGTTCGGGACAGGCTGGGACTAAGAGTGCAGAAGTCAGCTTTGGGCTGGAACTCACAGATTTGACACGAGTTCCGGCCTAACGCTCGTCTCCAAATTTATATCGCCCCGCTCTGGCCTCCAGAAGACAACGTAAAAAAACAGAGCCCTGTGCCCTCGGTATCTTGGAGGGTTTGTTTGGGCGTACGATGATGCACGCGTTCTAAAGCATCACGTCTCGATTTCCTTTTAAAGCATATACGGACGTTGTTTCCCGCATGGTTTCCCGTCGCCCGACCCTTTCCTCCGGACATACCACCCTCTCCATTTCTGTTTCCTTCCTGATCCTTGCCGCCCCTTCATTTTCTGCCATCCTGTCCTCCACCCAAAAACAGAAAAGTCAGAGAGAGAGTTCTGTTGGGACGCTATCTATGCGGAGAGCCGACAACTGCCACTCGAGCATTTCCGATCGCGCGATTTCTACAGAGCGCGCAACTCGATGAACACCCAGCCCAGGGGAGCGGGGTGCTGATCTCAAGAGCGATGCGGCATCCTGCTGGGACGATGTCGCGACCAGGTAGGTGCCAGAGAACCGAGGGATGATCCGGTACGCGTGGTCGTGTCGCAAATCCTCCACAAAGAGGACTTGATTCGAGCACCAGAAGGATAATCTCTAGTAGCCACATCATAATAAATAGCTGATTCTGGATTGGTTCACACCTGTAAATCAAACCCCTCGCTCTATACCCAGCAGGAGGATATGTATAGTATTTCTACTGGCCGATGCACCACTCTTGTTACCCGAAAAAAAATGTATTCGATGACAGTTACGGTTACTCTCGATGAAAAAGTGTCCAATTAGATTACTCGATTACTTGAGAAGAAAAGTAGTAGGCCGTTACTTTTCGGACCACTTCATATTTTCTGCCGATTCGAAAACTGGTATTTCGCACTGCCCGTTACTCGGGTTAAAATCACCGAATTATAACATACTCATCTTCCTAATTCACCGAGTTTGGTAAAACTATCCTTCTCTTGGCGACTTGGTTCGAGGATTTTTGGTAGAAAACTTGTGGAAACAAAGGAGCCATCAGAGAACTGCCGGACGCTTTTGGTACGCTATACTTTGTCTCATCCTACGATGGACTAAAGGCCAAAGCCACGGGCCGCCAGGTCCAATCACGTTCCACGCTATACTATGACACGCTTAACATTGATTAGGGGTGGACGAATAATGCTCGAATCCAAAAGCGCCGCATCATTTCTATAGCTTCGACGCTGCAAAGAGCCTATATGTCGTGGCTTTCTTTGCGATGTAAAATTGTTGAGTCACTCAGTGCTCTTCGATTCGAACCACTGTCCACCCGTCCCCTCATCAGTGATCCGAGACGCGGGCACCGATACGTGCATCGAAGCGAAATACCGCACAATTTCTAAGTGGCTCGTGATTGGATCTGGCGGTCCGTAGCTTTTGCCTTTAGTCCATCGTAGGGTGAGACGAGGGTATAGGGAAGAACGGCTGTCAACGTGCCTAAGCCAAACTTCAGTTTGTTTACATAGGAATGAGGGTGGCCTTTTTTAACCACGTGTCGACGCGATAGTCATATAGATTATTCGTTCGATGAGTTTTCTTTTTATTTTATTAAATCAGTGGTTCTTAAATGGGTACGCGAGCATTATAGGGGTCCGTGAAGCCCTGCCTCATCAATCAAGCTCGACAACAAAAGTTTGTTTTTTTTTTTTTTTTTTAGATTGAGAAGAAATGTTTATATTTTCCGGGTGAGTTTTTCAGGTGTCTGTCAATGAGAGAGTCTACTTACACTATCCCTTGGTACATTTATTAAATCATGTATGATAATTAGCCCATACCCTTCCCTTCCCCTCACCACGAACGAGGATCTTCCGTTATCTCCGCCGATCCACAGGGATCCGCGAAACATCAGTGGTTGAGAACTACTGTATCAAATAATTCATTTAAGTCCAGCGCTTAGTAATGCAGTAATACAATTACTCCCTCACTACTTCCTAAGAGATCTGTTACAAAACATTACAAAATTACTCCAAAAAGTCAATCGATTACAAGGAATCGGATTACTCGTAGTTAATACCATACAATACTGCCGATCACCTATGGATGGCTGGGCGTCACCGTTCGGCTGACGAATGTTCTATAGATGCGGACCACAAATCATCGTATACAGATGATAGCGTCATAAACTCGTAGAGGCTACAGGTCTATCTACGTCACCTATCCCGTAGGCCTAACTGCGGGGCAGAGTTTGGACCAGGGGCGGATCCAAAACTCCGGGTTTTTTTTTTTTTTTGGGGGGGGGGGCGGAAGATTTGTAAGGATACTATTCTCCCATTTTTTCGTGTGCACCGGGGGTCCACCCATGTAAAATTGCCCTCCGAGAAGGGGGAGGGGAGGTCGACTTCGTTTGGGGGGGGGGGGGCGGCGCCCCCGGTCGCCCCCCCCCCCCCCCCCCTTGGATCTGCCACTGGTTTGGACACAAGTGACGCGTCAGCGTTTGGGGGTGGGGCTCGCGTCCTCGCCGATTGGAACCCAGTTCCGACCGAACGCTTTCGTACACTACTCTCGTCCAATGCTGTCCAATCAAAAATTCAGCGCCGTACACGCAAAGCGTCGCTAAATATTTCCCGGTCTAAAGTTGTCACATGGTAGCTTACGGTTTACCACAACGGACACCATACGAGCCATCGCACCAATCCGTAATAGCGCGCGGTGCGCGTCACCTGACCTTCCGGCTGGGCGGAGCGAGAAGTCACGTGGCACGCGTGCAACGCTGAATCGGTTAACTTATGCTCGTATACAACGGTCGCGGTACAGCAAAAATGCATGTGATCATTTTGAAGGAACTATAAAATTAATGTCTAGCTAAACTAAACGATTTTAGAAGAAAAAAATAGAAAAAAAAGCCCTATTCGCAACTTTCACGACCTATAGGGGGCGCACTTGTGCCTATCAAAATGGCTGTCATCTGGATGATCGCCGTAGAACAACAGTACGAGGCTGGGTCTGCGACGCGTGAGTAATTATAGTTTTGCTATGTACGAGCAGTATTAGAGCCTTAGTTTATTTTTTCACGTCAGGAAGGTGGTGGCAAGCACTTTTATTGTGAAGCCGATCATCCAGGAGCTAGGGAGCGCGGTTCTCGCACCGCGGTACCACCATCGCTGAAAGTTGCGAATTTACACGAGGGTAGAAGACCAAAAGCCTCTTTTCTTTCGAAAGCACATGGCCTTTTTACTGGGATGCATCCACGGTGACCAAGCACATCAGCCGAACCCAGCTCACGCATTGCGCGCAAGCACTGCGTCACTCGGACATATGCACTCGTCAAGAATCAATCAAAGTCAAATTTGGGGGTTTTACGTGCCAAACCAACGACGGGCATCTGGCACGCCCCAGCGGAGGACTGAGGATTAATTTGGACCACCTGGGGATCTTTGACGTGCAACCGAAAGCTCGGTTACACGGCGCCTCCTCCACAATAAGCCTCCGTCAGATTGCGGGCACCTCGGCCGGGATTCGAACCCGCCCATGGGGATCCGTAGGCCGGCGCTTCGCCTCGGAGCCACCGAGGCGGCTTCAAGAATCAATGCGTCGACGAATATTTGAATTCGCGTTCGTGGCCAATGAGTTGCGTGACGGTCCTTATCGTCGCTTGCGAATAGAGGGTTCCATGGTATGCTTAAAAAGAAATTAAGAAAAACACGGTGGAAGCTGGCGGTCATCGCATCCGGTGCCCAAGCACGTCACGACCACGTGATTTCCCAATTCGCTTTTCAGTTGAGGAGAGCTAGAGATAAAAGTTGAAAAATCATTTCACGGTATATCTTTAGCGTGCGACTTTTGTGTTCAGCTATTTCTATCGACATGTCCAATGGGCCAATCCCACTGGCCAGTCTACGACGCCGCCGCTGCCGCGACGTATCGAGAGAACTTTATACGGGTAGAAACTGAGGGAGAGGAGAAGACGGGAGCGCGCGGGAACATCAGAGCGCCGAGCTTTGATTGGAATCATTAGAGGGTGCACGCAAAGCTAGCTGGCTTCGACTCGCTGTTCGAACGAGTTCGAACGCCGGCGTCCGGCATTTGGCGTTCGCATTCGAACAGAGAGTAGCGACTAGAGACAAAGCCTCGCGTCATCCCACTAATCATTCCAGTCAGAGCTCAGCGCTCTGCCCTCCCCGCGCGCTCTCCTTTCCTCCTCTCCCTCACTTTCTACCCGTATTGGGAGCCCGCCAATGTGGAGAGCAAGTCGTCTGCTTGTTTCGCAGGGGTTGCGGTGACGTCAGAACGACACCGAGCTCTGATTGGCTCTGATGGGGAAGGATAGTGAGTAGAGCTCAAAGCAAGCTGCCTTCAGGTCTACCCCCTATCCTTCCCATCAGAGCAATGAGAGCTCAGCCATACGCCATACGGTCGGCGCTGTGTTGCTTGGAACGAGTCTCCCCCTCAAGAGCCTCGATGAAAAGGAATCGAGGCTTGGACGTGACACCCCGGCGGGGCGGACCCGGGCAGACCGGAGGCGGTGCAGTTCCTGCGGGCGCAGACACAGGACGGACGCCCGACGACCGCCAATCTGCGGGGCGTTTTCCGCCGGCGCGCACATGTGCCGCCGCGCCCGGAGAACATCCTGCCTCGGACGGAGTCCGTTGCACACCAGATTCATCCCCTCCTATCTCGTGCGCCGGTGGCAACCACCCGCCGCACGCGACACTGGACTATACTGGGTGTTTTTGGACGCTATTGGGGCTTTAAATAAAATCGTAAAAGGGCAATTTAATTCCGAATCTTGCAGGAAAAAAAACAAATCTTGTCTCAGAAACTTTTGTAAAAAAAAATATATTTATATGCCCGCGCAAATTTTACTTTGGGTCGCTTTTGGGTTTTTTTTTCTTTTTTTTACTTTTAAAGGGCTAAAAATGGATTTTGGGATTTCGGTAAGCGTAAC
>JAZHYW010044269.1:0-10633 GCA_037355805.1 Ixodes ricinus | reverse complement strand
TGTATGCTTCGTTCCAGTTACGTTATTTAACTTATATACATAAGGTGTTTTTTTTAAGCTTAACATAATTTTTTTAAAAACCATGAAAACTAGATTAATTGCTGTCTGCGCAGGTGAGTTATACGGCCAGGGGGACATAATATAGGAGGCTAATCGTAACGATCAGTCGGCTAATTGAGTTAATATTCGTTAATTAACTTTTAATTAATGAAAATGAACTATAGTTCCAATTAGAAACTTGCTCAGCGTCATCGAAAAGCCACTAAATCAGTCATTTTCAGAAAGACTTTCAGCGCGTGAAGCGTAGTAGTGCACTAAAGTTAGCACTCGTGGAGCACGTACAAAGCTAGCCGGTTGCGATAAGGCGCCCGCGCAATTTTTCCGTCTCTTATCTAGCCCAGCCTTGTACCTGCTCCACGAGCGGTAACTTTAGTGCGCTACTACGCTTCTCACGCATTCAAAGTCTTTCTGAAAATTACTGATTTAGTGGTTTTCGATGACGCTGAGCAAGTTTCTAATTGGAACTATTTGTCTATTTTCATTAATTAAAAAAGTTAATGAACGAATTTTAACTAATTAGCCGACTGATCGTTACGATTAGTCCCTATATATATCCCTCTGGCCTTATAACTCACCTGTGCAGACCGCATTAACCTAGCTGTCATGGTTTGTTTTTAAAAATTTTGTTAAGCTAAAAAAACCACCCTGTATATATATATATATATATATATATATATATATATATATATATATATATATATATATATTGATATAGGAGTCGCTACACCTTTCGCGACCGGCACTTCCATGTCGCGGCCGAGGACAGGTTTCAGCTGGCGCGGAGTCAACAGGCATAAACAGGCTGGCTGACTTTCTTCGTTTCCTGGTTCTACTTTTCTTTCCACTTTAAATTCTTTAGAGAGGATGGGGTCCACTCTTGTTCTCTTATATATTATTTTTATGTAAACAAAAACTGTCTGGCAAACAGTTGGAACGCTCGACGTTTGCTTTTACTACAGAGTCTATAACTACGCCATGTTCAGAGTGTTTTAGCAGATAACATATAAACAAGGGCCAGAGAGTGAGTGAGACATGAGAATTTTATCGGCTTGGAGCCAGCACATCCATCGTGCCATTACATCCATCGAGCAATTACGTCCAATTTGGTGTCATTACATCCATCATTGCCCGTATATCCATAGTGCCAGCACATCCATCGTGCCATTACATGCTTTTGGCCAGTTCATCCAACGTGTCATTACATCCATCATGCGCGTTACATCCATCGTGCCATTAAATCCACCACGCCATCACATCTATCCGGTAACTTCGTCCAAAAGCGTGTCATTACATCCATCGTTGCCGTTACATCCATCGTGTCATCACATCCATCGTGCTGCTTCGTACAAAAACGAGCCATTGCATTCATCAGTCACGCAGGTTTATTTCTTGCCTTTAACTATGCTGTAGAATAGTTCACGTTGTTCTGAAGAAGTTATACGCTAAATTGAATGTACTAATGCGAGTAAAGGGACCCTCTGAGCACGCGCACTTTCTGCGGCCCTCGGCGTCTCCAAAGTCGAACACGCATCGTCGGCTTGTTTCCACGCTGATCAGACATTAGGTACTTCTTTTATCGGCACTCAAAGTTAACTAAATAATCATATTATTATAGAATTAGGACGGTACACAAAATCACACCTTTTATTTCGCTCGAGAAAAAAATTCTGAATGTCTTATAGGAGTGAATTGTGCTACACTAACGTTCTGGGGCTTACCGTTTGTTTCCCGTGGCTTCCGAACCAATGCGGAGAGCAAGTTCGTCTGCTTCATGCGCAGGGGTTCCGGTGACGTCAACGCCGTGCTCTGATTGGCTCTGATGGAAGGATAGTGGAAAGTCCTCAAAAGGTCTAGCACTATCGCCAATCAGAGCCAATCGAGAGCTCGGCGTTTCTGACGTCACCACAACCCCTGCAAAGAAGCAGACGAACTTGCGCTCCACATGCGAATGTGAATAACGCAAAAAACCCAATGGCGGCCATGTAGACTTTCATGGATGAACTAGCACGATGGATGTAATGGCACGCTAGGCGTCGTATCAGGAAGGATGAGCAATTACATCCATCGAGCAACTACGTCCATCGAGCAACTAGATCCAACGAGTAACTACATCCATCGAGCAGCCACATCCATACACATGTCAACACATCCAACGAGCTAGTACATCCACCGTGCCATTACATCCATCGATGGATGTAATGGCTCAGTAGATGTCACTAGCTCGTTGGATATGTTGACGCGTAATCGATTTTATCTCGTTACCAACTAGAAAGTCGGCCTAACAATCTTTACAGTGCAAGGAACTGGTGTTGTTTCTGCTAGCACTCTTGCCATTAAGATAAAAAAAACTGTTTTGTCAGCGCAAAAAAAAAAAGAACGTAATAAAACAAGAATGGCGCCAAACAAGGCATTATTCATTGTACCTCGTTAAACATGCTTAGTTTTCATTCTGTCCGGCACAGAATGTTTCTTTTTCTTTTTAACTAACAATACACATGATTTTGTGAGGTTCCAAAGGATTTGGTAGCGGAAACTTGCGATACACACATATTGCTTATTAACCTGTTGAACTACAAAACACTTGCTCCTTTCGAGACAGCCCGCTTACTCTTGTTGTTGCTTTCCTATTCACCTTTGCGTTTAGGGCAGGAGGAGCAAGCGAATCTTTTCCTCGTATGTTCTATGCTCTGTTTCTATTTTAAGAAAAGCTTACTATGTAGTACGTCTACTAGAACGGGCGAATAGCAGCGAAATAAAGACAGTTAGATAGGATTCTGTCTCAGTAAAAAATCGCCCATTCTTTAGTGCAAAAAAGTTAAAAATGTAACTTTCGTCCCTGTTGCTTCACTAATATGGCGGTATCATCTGTGGCACTCTACATTGTGCTCGGCGTTCCATGACGTTTCGTTTAATAAATATCAACATGGATGGAAATTTTGTGAACTTAATCTATTATTGTCTAAAACACACTACCTGTTTAAAAAAATGCTTTGAGCGTATTGTGTTTTGCATGAATGTACAGAAACATCTACCACTGGCAATTATGAAAAGCGGCACGGATATCTTTATGGCTACAACCACGTTAAATGATAGCCTCTTTCTTCTCTCATCTCCCGAAATTTACTACCTATAAGACTGAAAAAAATGGCTGCCAAGAATGATAAATAAATAATTAAAGGCCCGTATATTTCATTTTGCAAATAAAACGCTAACAATATATAGCACTTTATAGGTTGCATTTTTGAGAACGAAAACCGGGAAACGAAGCAAATTACGGGTCATGGGGGACGGCAGAGTGAACACGTGCATCACAAAAGTTCTACGGTTTTTCTTCGAAGTCATGTTATAACCGCTAACCGGGATGAGGCTCATACAAGTATTCATGAGGCATCGCCGTTCTCCGTCTTTATTAGTTCGGTACATTGGTACACTAGGAGCTTATCAACCGCCACTATGACCCTATAATATTATGTATGTTTAGAATGAGGCAAGTTCTCGACTAACTCAACCTCAGTCAATAAATCCAATTAATAAGCGACCTATTGAGTTAATCAGCGTAGCAAACATCAATCAATATTTATCCTTAAATAGTCTTTTATTAAATGTCAATCGTCAGTCAGCCAATTAATGATGTGAGTAATATTTATTTTCGTCGATATCAAATAGACATTTATTGTTTTCTATGCGGAATGCCTTATAGGCAACTAATAGGAGCACGTTCTCAACATATACACTTTCAGTCACTTAACCCAATTGGTAAGTGACCTAATCAGTAAATCATATATATTACTCAATAATTGATGTTTACATTGTACATGTCGGTAATTTATTAGATGTCTACTAATCAATCAGTCAGTCGGTTAATTGTGTCAGATAACATTACTTTTTCATCAATCTAAAGCAGTAAATTAATGCTTTTTATGGAAAATACGTTAGAGAGTCAGCTACATGTGCAAGTCGGACAATAGATTTATAAGTAGGACTTCCGAACATATATCCTCTAAAAACTAAGGGCATCGTCCCAGACCGGAAGCAGAGCAATCTGAGAAGGGGCAGATAAAAAAGGATCGCGACCGAATGAGTGGAGAACTCTTTAACTAAATATGATATCTCAAGACCTAACACCAAAAACAAAACAAAAAACTACTAGATTTTTTTTTTTTTTTTTTTGAGAGATGGAATGGTGTGGCTTTTACCGAGCAAGTTCGCAAAACATTCCTGGTGAATACGTACTATCTGTAAACCAATTTCTACAGAAGAATAAAAATCTCATTATGACTTGAAGTTGCTAAATGAACTCTCGGTTAAAAATCAAGGGGTGGACGTCAAGTTTGCCACGTGAGTCTTTGAAGAAGCTTGTTTTCAAGAGTCATTCTTACCGATCCTAGAGTTTCGTTTGAAGTTGGCACGCAACCCAGACGTTACAAAACACGCTATTACGCACCTAATCGATATACGCTGTGTGGCTTAGGAAACTCGAGAAACTACGAAGGCTATTAGCAACGTGCGCAACCAAAAGCGTCGCTGCGGTCGAAGTTCGCGATTGGCCAAACCACAGCTTCCTGTACTATGGTAATGCCTGCCCAATTGCCAGCTAACGGCGAGGGCTAATCCTGCCAATCACGCCGAGGCAGAGGCAAGTCCATCCAATCACGGCAAAGCAAATTGTGGTCGTGACGTCACGAATGAAACCATAAGGAGGGCGCCACCGAAAAACGCAAGATGTGGCTTGTCCCGTGCATCTCATTATCGCTCAACAGCCAATGAAATAGCCGCATTCGGCGATGACCACGCCGAACAACCAATCACGAAGCAAGGAACGGGAACATAAGAGGCAAGGCCATAGAGGAACTTTGCGCCATCGCCTCACGTTAACAAAACTCCGCTCACAAAAAAAAAGCGAAGCTCTTGTTTGCACAAAAGAGGGCTGCTGTGTCGATCAGTGGATCGTTTCTTCTTCTTTTTCTTTTTCTGATAAAATATTGCTACGTTACCGGCGGTAAATATTATCGTTCTTACGATTTGTATATAGTATTATTCTATGTACTGCGCGCAGAGAACCGCGTGTTTTCGCGGTGGTGTAATCTCTTTCTGTGACGCCAGGAAAAGTGTGCGTGTTTATTGAGTTAATGCCTCTTCACCGGGAATTAGTGAATAGGACTTCTCCTCTAGGTCTTATGTCGCGACAAAGACTATAGTCGCGTAAAACAAAAATAAAAGAATGAACAGAAATTTGAAGATATTTGCTGAGAGAGCGATTCAGCTTCCGATATATATATATATTCATCCGTTCCGCTCAATTTACTGAGTAGCGTGGTCTTCCTGGAGCCAAAAAACATCGTTCGTTTCCTTCATTTATTTATTTATTTATTCTATTACTTTTTTTCAAGGGAGGGAGCGGTTTTATTTTTAACGCCTCCTTCATTTTTTTTTTCGACACATACGTGTCTCGGAAGACTTGCAGACGTAAACAACTTTTTGTCACTTTCGTTTTTCACAATGTTGATCTTTCTTTTACCGGAACCCTTTAACTTGTGTCAACAGCAACAGCAAACCGGCATGCTTTCGGGTGAGTCATAACCGCCTGTCGTCTGGATTTTTTTTTTAAAACAACTCTTCGTACTGCGGTGTTCGTGCTGATATAAGCTGTCAAGATGTCTTGAGGGTCTTGCTCTCTCCAAGGACGCGGGCCTACACCTTAAATTCACCTCATCAAGTCAAATCTTGGTTTGTTGTAGGATAGATGCGTCCTCTCTTGCAACATGACAGAAATCGTGTGGTGACTTGGGAACATAAAATATAAGCCAAGAAGTAAAATGCCTGAAAGGATTAGTCAAAACTGCCTGATTTTATGGGAGTACACATTGTCATCCAGGCCCTTCACAAAGCATTTAGAAGACAATACAGTTAGGTTTCAAGTTGACGGAGGTTGGTTCACATGTAAACGGTGCGTATGTACACAAAAATTCATTTCGCATGTGTTTTATTTGGAATGACTTCTGAACTCCGATCTTTTTAGGTAGTTTCGCTGTTCGTTGAAGCAATTGTCTTAATGATTGAATTGAGACAATTATCAAGAAATATTATGACAGAGGCGCAAACCAAAAGAAAAGCAGGAAGAAAACACTATTGAAATTGCTTGACAAAGAATACAGTAAAAAAAAAACGGACCCAATCACGCGCTTTGTGCCCAAGAAATGACGACGGCCAATGTTGCTCGATGAACTTTTGAAAAGGGTCTATTGCAGCGCTTGGATTCATCTCCGTAACACAAGGGCATACGGTGCCGTAGCTGTATTTATGCCGTTGTAACATATCTCCTTTATCTTCAAGACCCTAAACCAGCTAGAGGTCAAGCCGTCTTGTCATTCCTTAACAGCCCTGCAATTCAGACGACGCCAGCGACATCCAGCTTCCGTAAAAGCTTTCAAGGTATACAAGACGCGTTTGCCGCACGTCTAGTCCTTCTTGGAAACACATGGAGGAACTAGTGGCTTCCGATTAGATTAGTCCAGTGGCTGTCTTCATCAACTCATTTCTTTGTTTCTCTCTTGCGCACCGATAAGGCGACTGGGTGTACAGAAGCGTGGAAACTTTATACTCTCCTTCGTTTTATCTCTTTGCCGTACGTTGACCAATGTTTACAAGTGGACGACGGCAGGACCTTGGTTTGCTTTATCGGCGTCTGGTTCACGTCGGTGACGAATGGCTGTGGTGTACTTTGTATCGATCAGCAGGAAGTTTATTACTGCTCCACCGCTTCCTGCCCTCGAACTGGCCTCTGGCTAAAAACAGCAACAGAGCCGTGCAAGGCTCTCTGGGCTCTGGCATCTAGCGTTGATGGTTATCTTTAGATGCTCTCACCAGATGTTCAACAAACGTATAGACATGACTTGTAAGTGACGTCATCGTACGGTGCTGGTGCACATTTCCACATGTTCTTGCTGAGAAAAGCATATTTGGTGGTGCGATATGTATGCTGTATAAGACTCGCTCACCAGCAAGTCTACCACAAAATGGCCGATGATTCGACTTGAATGCAAGTCGGGTACCGGAGTCACGGCAGCGCATTATCCGTGTAACATATATGGGGATGCTACCGTGTCTGTTTACTGGCATACAGATTCCGTTGCGAGCATCAGCGATGACGCTCTTATTCGAAATATCTGTGTTCGGTGAAAAGGTTCATTGGCAGAGTCAATTGAACCCGAATTTCAGCTGTCACACGCCACGACGGGATGGGGCGGAAGTCTATGCGGAGCCCTATTCTCCGTTTTCCCTTTATGAATCACTGAAAGGTTTGCGTATACGAGATCCTTGGAACGTCTTCATCCTGCTCGGTGGCTCGTACACCAGAAGCAACCTCCGGAATGTCACACGTGGTTATAAAAGAATGCAGAGGGCACTGCTGATTGATTAAAACGATAGCTTTAAGGAACTCTTATCACGGAAAGGTCGGCGTCGGTGGCGGGACGGGAAAATTCCGATCGGTCGATAGGGTCATGAACTCACAGTCGCGAGGACCTCGCTGTGTCTCAGATGATTTCATTTGTATAACAGTAATTAATTTTATTTTGAAGAACTGCAGGCGTGCAGAATTCGAGCCCTTGACCCTTCGGTTGCTAGCCGGACACGCTACCAACTAGGCCACGTACACAATTTTTTTCTTTATTTAAACACAAACAACACATGTCAATCCGATTAATAAATGCGCTGCAGGACTTTTGCAGGACACGTTAAAAGAGCTTTCATTTCCAAAAGCGCTTTACAAAGTTCTAGCCATTCGCGCTTAGGCTCGCAGGTGGAAAAAACACTATCCACCTGCTTCACAAGAAGAAGAACTAGAAACGAACTTCTTCGGCAATTGGGGCCCGGCATGCCGTACTGCCATGCGTGAGCGCAAAGTACTGCAAAGGCCCAAAAGAAAAAAACATATAAAGGGTGATACACAGCTCTTTCTTAGCGTGCCTGGAGCACGTCCCAGAAAAATACGGCATCCATGCAAAAAATGAATACATATTCCAATAGTCTCAGGTTGCCTGCATAAAAAACTATTAACCGTCACGGCACATGAAAACCTTTTCCTTTAGCCATACTGACCGGCAACATATTGGTGTGTAACTTAAAAAAGAACGTTTTCACCCGAAGGTGCTACACACACTACGCAACAGCTCGGCTCAGCACAACTTAGCCGCCATGACAAAAAACAGTTCGATACGAGGCCACGCAAACACGCTTACGCGGCTTGAAACAAGCGAGATTTATATTTAGCTATCGCGTTCCACTCTTCAAGAGCGGGGCTGCAGCGTCCTCCTGTAACTTTTTTGTGTTGATTACGTCCATTGTTCCGTTCCACCCCTTGAAGACCGCACCTAATGCGTGAATTTTTAGATTGTTTGCAACTAACATTTGATCATTTTTACTTGCAGTTTTATATTTATGGCCTATCATTCACGTAACTGATAGCAGTCGTGTCATATTGTAGCCATATTCGCCTTTTCGTCTGCCTCAAGTCGGTGTTTTTATTATTGGATTACAGTGCGTCCCCAAATTGAGGTTGTGTAGAGAAATACCTAAGCAAATGGCAGCTGAATATTATAATCGAACCCTAGTTCGGGAAGTGCGTCGCACGAAAAAGAGCTTCATGACATTGTAAAAGGTGGAAGGGAGGGGGGAGGGGGGGGTCAACGTGGGAAGTGGTGGGATTATTATTGCCCTCTGGTAATAGCTAACTTATGCACATAAATGAATATAAGGACAGTAAGCTGTTTTTGATGTTGAGACTACAAACTAATTGCCCACAAAGATGCCAGAATCCGATATCGAGATCATATAAGTACATATCTTGGGACTTGGAACCTTGCAAAATGGCATTTTTATGTGACAGAAAGAGTAATAAAAACTCGTCTGAGATTTTGTACTAAAAATCGATCCTAGTGGAGGATGCTATTTTGTTTGCTTTTGATTGTCTCTTTTTAACGTAATTCACATTAGTGCCACCGAAAAAGAATACAAGAGAGGTCGAAGAAGTTGGCAAAGCATTCATGATATCTACACTTCAAGATGCCTTGAAGAAAGTGAATTTGAGATCGCACAATACTAAAAACGTCTCACAGTCATTTTGTGTTTAATTTATGTCGAGAACTGGAAATGCCCTGAAATTCCACTCAAGAAACGCCGGAGATATAGTCAAAGTGCATTCCAGTATTTGTTTTCTAATTCTAACTACACTGCACTACTAAAATTTGGCAATGGACTTCTGAAGGGGCGAAGGTTTCCTCATCGCTTTCCGTGCACAAACAGTCACGTCGATCTTTAAGGGACAATAACTGACAACTAACAACAGGTGGCGGATTGGTGTTACTTGAAAACACCCCACGGCTCTGTAGTACAACACAGCTATTATTAAAATTAAGGTACAGATTTGGAATTCGAAGATGCACTCACGTTGCAAATCTAAGCTAATTGATTCTACGATTTGAAATCAGAAAATAAAGAAAACTAAAGATTGCGATTTTAGACATGGTTGACAATTCAACCCGGTTACGAGAACTTTTTGAATGTTGAAGTTGTACTAAACCACTAGCCCAAGCCAAAAATTTTAGTATGCGTCACATTGTATGTGCATTAAAATCAAAACAGCAAATTCGCATTCGAAGACAGCTGCTCTAATGGGACATGCGAAGATAGAGCTCCAAAAGCTGGGTCACGAGACGTTGACGACTGTTGGACCTCGCTGTGCCCTGAAATTGGAGGGCGTTTTGGTAGGCGATCAGGTTTTGCCAGGTTTAAAGGGTTCCTACCCATGCCGCTTATAGTAAAAGCAGAAATCACAAGACGTTCCTCTGAAGTTGACTGCGAGCTGTAGCAGTTTGGATTTAACATCTTCGACTGTCTGGGCGTATTGAGTACGGTATCAGAAAGGTTAGGCGATATTGTTTTACTTTGTCGTAGGTAGCGCCGCTTAACATTTCTGAGTGCACGTACAAGCGCTTTGTCGCAATTTCAGGTGGACTCAGTGCTACAGAACAGCGAGCTTTAAGCCAAAAGATTGCGGGAAGATTCGATTACTCTGGAAACGTGTCTTATCGAAACTCTGGTCTTGACGTCCATTCTGTTTCTGCGCGGAACTTGGAAAGATGAAGCTGGAAAGGCGAAGACTTAAGTGCCATGGAGGCACGCGCCTGTCCATCTGTGCAAAGGGGAAAGTTGCACAAGTTCGTGAAGACGCACTTCTTCCCTCTTTTCACCCTCGGAGAGCGTCGTCGCCGGAGTCATCTTGAGCCTGGGCCTCCGGCTGAGCAACGGACTGGCTTGAGTCGACCGTCGTCCTCATCGGCATGCCGGAGGGGAGTATTCATGCGCTGCCTCCGCATGCTCGTCTTGCCCATGATGATCCGCCAGCATCATCACCGAGTGAGAGCCCTCGCGGACGACTTCACAATTTCAAGCCTATTTTCTCAATAAATTCTACAAATGCATTGTCATGGGAGGAAGGTGGGATGTAAAAATTCGAAAGACCTTCAATGCCAAGAGCAACAAATATGTAGGAGGTTCTCACTAACCACTTGTG
>JAZHYW010044268.1:0-12255 GCA_037355805.1 Ixodes ricinus | reverse complement strand
TATTTGCGCACCCCGTATGGTATACGTAGGGTTCGGAGTTTTCGGTTTAAACCGATAAAAACCGATAAAAGTACGCCGAATGCATTTTCGGAGATTCGGTTTTAACCGAAAAAGGTCAGTTTGTAGGTTCGGCGTTTTCGTTTTAAACCGATAAAAGTACGTCTGATCCGTCTTCTAAAATTCGGTTTTAACCGAAAAAGGTTCGTTTTTTAGGGCCGCGTCGACGTGGGTGGGGGAGGGGGAGGGGAGAGAGGGCTTTGCAAGGTTCGACATTGTGTGACGTCTTCGTGATTGGCCCTCTTCCAAGGTTCAACGTGCAACAAAAGAGGTCTTGGATTGGCCTTCGCGGGACATCTGTGTCCTTTCTGGGATCGGGCTTAGTTTGTCAAGTTCCTGGTCCTAAAAAAAGTTCGGGTGTCATGCACTTCAGAGGACATCGAGGAAATCCGTTAATACTTCTCTTAACACCCTCTCTCAAACTTCCCTGTGGTTAAAAACATAAATACAATGGATTTTTTTTTGTTGCTATTTTGCTGGTTTTTGTACGGTCATCACCTCAGACAGTCACGTCGTCAGAATGGGAAGGAAAAAGAAGCGTGCTGAAGATTATGCCCGCGAATTCCGCGATTTTGAGGTGTGTTTTGACGGAAGTTGTAGCGAAGACGACGTATGTATATGTGCCGTTATTCTTTGAGTGATCACAAATATCACAGTTACAAGGATCATCTGATCCGGTGTCCGATGGTGTTTCTTTCATATTCACCGAAAAAAAACGGTAAACTTTTTGGGAATAAATATACACCGAAAAAAACCGAAAATCGAATTTTAAAATAAACACCGAAAAAGTACGCCGAATTTTGAAAAAATAAAAACCGAAAACGCGGAACTCTGGTATACAGTACACAGGAAACATCCGAAAGCCCCGACGTGGCCGCAGATCAGGCTCAACCAGCCCTATCCGCAGACGGGCGCACTCAAACCGTATACGCATCATACCCACAGAAATGACATAAGTATACGCCGAGACGCATATTCGAAGCTCAGAAACATCTGCAGGCTATCACCTGTATGATGTACTAGCCGTGTGGCTTGCCGCGAAAAAAGCGGATCTACACACTGTGACCCGCAAGGCTGAGCAAAGAGCAGTCGGCAGTTACGCTTGGCCAGAGCCACTCGCTGCTCGTCTTCGTAGCCGACCCACTCGTCGTCCCGGTGAGGCGTAGGGGCACTGGCCCACGGCGTCTGTAGGTTCCGCTTCCAGCCACGCACCGCGTGTCCATGTGCAAACCTGCGGTTGGCGTGCGCGAGGTCTGAATGCCGGATACGCTGCCGCAGCGCAGATGCGGAGCATCCCGCTGCCTCGGCTGCTGTCCCGCGGCCTTGTAGTCACGCACTCACGCTGCGCACGCGCAACTCTCCCCCTACCACTCTCTCCGGCGAGCTGCGCGTTGCTCTCTCCGCTCTCTCTCCTCTACCGGCTGCGTGCGCCTGCGCGTGCGTTCGCTACTCGCACCGCGCGCGCACGCAACTCCTCTCCGCCGGTCTCCTCTCCTTCAAGAGTCAAAAAAAAATAAACGGCGAGCGGCGAGCGTTCAGGCCTCTCTGCCGCGAGCCGCGACGAAGGCTCGCGTAGGGGGTTACGCTAAGGTGCAGTCGGTGGCACGCCATCTCGACGGCGGCGCGCACCTGACTCTGCCACTCCGGAACCAGCGATGCTCCGCATCACCCCATGGATTCCCTCGGGATGATGGTGTGACACCTTTGACCGGTGTTGCTTCTGCTTTGTTCAGCCACGTGTACGCTCAAGACCATGCCACTTGCAGGGGATCCTCGGTGATCACCTCGTGAAATATAATAGCGCATAAAAAGGAAGGATGAGGCATCCCCCTTGCCACAAGATCGCCATGCGCAACCGAGACCACCTGAGCACTGTCTGCTAAAGGCAAAGCAGCCTGACCTGTCCCATTACGAGAAAGGGCGTCGGCGTTGTGACCCTGAAGATCGGCTGTAAAACCACGCCGCTTGAAGCACGCGCCGCTGGAAGGTCAAAGCTGGCGCGCCTCAGAATTAAAACACGAAGAAAAGCACAGCAACGCAGATGCTTCGTAGCGGAAGCCGTGAAGCCGGCGGGGCACCGCGCTTGCGCAGTGGGTGGAGCGTGATAAGCGGATGCGCCTTAGAATAAAACAAAGAAAAGGACAGCAATGCAGATGCTTCGTCACGGAAGCCATGATACCGGCGGGGGCGCCGCGCTTGTGCAGTGGGGGAACGCGATGACATCACCGGAGCAAAACCATTTCACCCGCGGGACTATATGTAATGCTTTCGCATTCCTACACGTAAGCCGTCATAAATTATTTTGGCGTGTTTTTTTAATATCATTTTGGTGATCAGATTTTTAATGCGAATAGCATTCTTTGGCTACTTCACGCACTTTTCGTCTATGTATCTATCTATCTATCTGGCTATCTAACCTCTTACGCCGCGGGTCGATAAATAAATAAAAAAGACCGGCGCCGGCTGGGGATTCGAACCGTTGACCCTTTGATCAGCAGGCAGACGCGCTAACCACAGAGCTATGAAGGCAGTCATTCAACGCACTCTAAACGGTTGATTATATCTTTACCATAGGACGCGCTTTACAGCGCTGTCACAGCTACCGGTGCGCGCGCGTTCCATGCACGAGGGCTCATTCCGCTCTCGTGAGGCTGAGCACAGCCGCTAGCTCACCCTCTCCCGCGCTCGGGAGAGGGTGATGTAGCGGCCGTGCTCAGCTTCACGGAAGCGGAATGAAGCCCTCGTGTGATACGCGCGCACTCACTGTGACAGCGCTGTAAAGCGCGTCCTATGGCAAAGATATAAACAACCGTTTAAATACCGTTAGTTGAGACTAGCTGAGACGCCAGAAAGTCTGGTCGGTACCATTTTGAGTGTTTGTGCGTATGGCGCGTGCTTTGCTCGCCTTCCTAAGTGACACAAACGCACGTGCTGGGCTGCGGAGATCGTGCGCAGGGCTGTGAAAGTGTCAACAAATTTAGAATCGCCTCAAGAGTGGGCTGGCGTATCTAGAGTGTGCCGGCCACCTGACGAACGCGCATAACTCCGCACCGTTTGATGCTATTCGCATTAACGTAGATAATCATTCCCAAAGGATGGGTTCTGCTGATTTTTTATCAATGAACTAAAGTAGT
Organism: Ixodes ricinus; assembly: GCA_037355805.1. NCBI lineage: Eukaryota > Metazoa > Arthropoda > Arachnida > Ixodida > Ixodidae > Ixodes > Ixodes ricinus. The sequence goes on along the minus strand of JAZHYW010044268.1, from coordinate 9,064 downwards.
ATTTCGAAGGCAGTCGGCTTATGCCGTTTCCTGTAAATGTGACGAGACCTCCCTCATACTAGGAAGCCGCGTGTGAAGGAAATTTCTTTGGCTCATATACCATTCCAATACTCATATTTTGCCTGCGGCCATTCTTGTCTGCTGGGTTGCCGTCACACGCGTTCCGAGCACGTGCGCGGTGGCTCTCTTCTACACATAATGTCGTACGCCACGCACGCGTTCACAGTAGAGCGACGTCGGCATTTTTTGCGCGGGTGATATAAGCGCTGAGAATTTTTACATATTACGATGTTAAGCTTTCGAGTGTATGTCTTTACCCACAACAAACGTGCTTGCCTTCCCATGGTGGATATGTCCCATAAAGTAACTGTGGCTTCGTTTGAGCCGCACTTCGGATCTCTAATGGTGAATTCCACGCGTCGTTTTTGAGCGCGCCGGGATCGAGTGAGACCGCTGATCCGAGATGGAGCAGGCGATCCGCACGCATGATCGCTCCTCCTCCCGGATCCCCGGTGGAACAGGACCACTCCCTGCGGGACCGGCGGATGCCTTCCCGTCATTCCAGCTTCCCGGGAATCCCTTCCCGCGGTCCCGGCGCCCGAAGAAATTCGCTGGTGCGTCGAGGGCAGGTCGGGCTGGCTTTCGGTCAAATCCGCCGAAATCGGCGGAGCGACTTTGCTCAAATCCGGATCGAGATCTGGAGTGGCATCTGATCCAAAACGACGAGCGGAACACGTTCTGGTCTTGATTCCTGATCGCCCAGTGAGAATAGGCGCCCTCCAGAAACGTCGATCTCGGCGCGCTCCAAAGCGACCAGTAAAATTCACCATCAAGTCTCGCGAAGCTGCACCAAACAACATCGAGCTAGGGTGCCTCAGCCGCAAGTGTCGAACTGCCCGTGTGTACCTCGTAGTAGGCACGTGTTTCGTCGGACATCACGAGACTGCCCGGGCATGGCGGACACGTCCTTCCTGATCGGAGCCATCAGCCCAGCGATTCTGCCGGGGATCCTGGAGCGTGAAGCTTCGGCCCGTAGAAGGGGATGCCCAGCATCGGCTTCTTCTTCGGGGCTCCCAGCTTCACCGGGCGAGAACCATGCCGCCTTCCTGCGGCAAAGAAGAAAACACGCGCGAAGCCTGTGATTGATGCGCAGCACTTGAGACAAATGGATGGGTGCTTGGCCAAAATGCCGGCTGCCCACGGCCGTGGGTTGCCTCAGATGACTGACACAGCATAGGAGCTGCCAAACGACGCGGAAATTTCCTAAATAGCCTATTCCGTAATGACCTCGCCCAAAAGTCAAAGTCGTTACTGTTTTTTGACTGACTTAATATTTCTTCGATTGTGAGACTAGCAATATATCAAAATAGATCTGTCCCTCCCTATTCCGAGGAATATATGAAACATGCGGCCCAAAGGATCCATATTCCCTCTAGAAAAATTCTCGAGCGCAAACTTGAGGACCTTTTACCACAGAGAACTACTATAAATTCACCCGAGTAACACAGTTACCTTCCAAGCTGCAGTGCGTACCTTAAGGACTACTCTGGCAGTAGGGAGAGCCTTTTACAAATACTTCTTACTATTGTATATCAAACTCATTTCTAGTGATTATAGACACTCCAACGATTTCTATGTTTTCTCTCTGTTTTTGTACCATGCTATTCAACCTGTCGCGTCATGCGGAGTGGCATAACCTGTAGCCAGCGCCGCTGACAGCAGCGGACGGACTCACGACGTTCGGTGCGGCCGTAGTAGTTCTCGTCGAAGCAGCGTCTTCTGAGGGCTGTGCGCATCCGCGTAGCCAGTCCACGTGCCGCGAAGGTCGTGCGCAAGCGTTGAGACCAGTCCACGTACCTGGGGATCGCGAGGAGATTCAGAGTGACGGCCGGGTTTTTCTTAGTTGGGGTGGTCCACGTTCTGTTACTGCTAAAACTCGACAGAGGAAATTGTTTTTAATTTTTTCTTAGACTGGCAGTTGACGTTTTGACGTGAAATTGATTTCTGTAGAGTAGCCCCGTGTCCTTTCCTGTCTCCTTTGGACATTTCCAGCTAGATCACCACACATTCTGTTACACGTGGGGTATACGGCTCATTTCAAACTGATATACGCACTAAGAAATCTGGAGCGACTACTTTTCCGCGAAGTAATAGTAGTCGCTCTCTATTTCTTAGCGTGTATAGTCACTGGGGACGAGGAGCCTGTTATGTTAGCTTGATTCTTTTGCCTCCTGATACGGTTATTGGCGTTCTCATACACGAATGTCGCGATCTCGTTCGCTACGGAGCGATAATGATATGTTCGGTACTCAAAACACCCTGCCTTTCCTAGGGTGTCAGTGACTGTAATAGTCACTGAGTAGGTATACATAATACTATAACTAGAATAGGAGGCTAAGATAAACTTGACACTGGCTGTCAAGCGAGATAAGCCTCAGAACCAATTTTTCTCTTAGTGTGGTTGCGTAATCGAAATTAGGGCGTTTTGTTTTTCAAGTGACCAGTGGCGGATCCAAGGGGGGGGGGGGGGGGGCGGACGACGGGGCGGCCCCCCCCCAAACTAAGTCGACCCAACCTCCCCCCTTTCCGGAGGGCAATTTGACATGGGTGGACCCCCTGGTGCACACGAAAGAATGGGAGAATAGCATCCTTACAAATCTTCCGCCCCCCCCCAAAACGGACTTCTGGATCCGCCCTGCACGTGACTGCGGGTATAGCAAGACCAATCAAATTTCTCCGTTCATAAACTAAGACTGCTAATTATTTCCAGCTTTTTCAGTAAGAAAGAATAACTCTAAATATGTTATTGTTATCAGATGCTCCAAAGACGTTCTTGTGGTTTCACTCTTTTTCTTTTTTTTTATCGTTGGTTTCGTTAGGACTATTTGCCGAGATTCTCGGAGAACAGATTCTTTTGACAATTGGACAAATGAGCTCACTGTGTGATTTTTAACCCATGTTTTTTTTTTATTATTATTTCTGGGAATTAGTATAAATGGTCCTCCTTTCTAACGCAAAACATTGGTTTCACGCACCTTGACAAGGCGGCGACGTTGAAGCCTGACTTGAGCAGTACGGGATCGATGGGAACAGTGATGGTCAACATAAAGTCGTACTTCTTGAACTCCGTATTCAGTTCCTGCATTGGGCACAAGCGCGGGACTTAATAAACGACAATCTTCGACGGCAATCTCTGCCACTCGAAACAGCCTTGAATCGGCGTAACAAGTTTCATTTGAAGTATCATTTAACTGCGATAATCTAATGGGCGATGGTGCCTTCGCCCACGAATGTGTCATAGTCAGACCATGAACCTCGGTGAAGAGAGACCTCACAAAAATACAGCAACTCGCTGAAACATGATCTGCTCATCAGTTGCCGCCCACTGTTGCCGCCATCGAGAGATAACCAAATGAGGCTGATAAAACCGGAACAGGGCCATGAAAAGCACCGTGTGTTCATAGATGCATTTATACTATCGCCTATTTTTCACAAAACTATCACCTAAAAGTGCAGCATACTCCTATTAAGATAGGGTGAAAACAATCCGTTTATTGAAAAGACGAAGAGGTTAACCGGTCACTTCCATTGAGTACGCGGGAGTCGATTGCGGGGTTCCAGAAGAGCAACAATTAACGGACGAGGCGCGGTCAAAACAGTAAACAGCGCACACTGTAAAACAGTAAACAGCGGACACTGTAAACACCGCGCGCGTCTACTGCCCGGTAGGATTCAGGTGATTTTAGGTAAGCTATCTCTCGCAATAATACAATAAAAAACAATACAAAAACTATTTTTAAAGAACAGTAAAAATTAAAAAATATTGCGTTTTTTTATTGTATTATTCCGAGAGATAGCTTACCTAAAATCAAGAAGCAAATCGGCTGTAAATATCAAGTGAGCCAACTTTCGGTGTGTAATCAAGAAAAGCTGAAAAAAGCTATTTTTAGATCACGTGTCTCTTCCAAGCTTGTCATGGTGGCGAGGGGCAATGAAGAAAGGTGACTGCAGTTTCCATTCAGCAACGTTTCCTTCTGCCCCGTCATAGCTAGCTAGCCGCATTCACGCCGAGGCCATAATCTATCCCAACGCTACTATCACGAAAAGTGCGCTATATTTCGGTTTCTAAAGAAATATAGCAACTAAAGCCAAAAATAGGGGTGGGCTATCTTTCCGGGGGTGGGACGCCATCTCGGGATTTCACGGTGAATAAATTATGCTTTGCCGAATACTCATTCTCCGCCCAGATATAGCGACAAGCGGTCCGAAGCAGATATGCTAAAGTTTCAGCACTAACCGTCATTTCATTCAAAAGTTATAAATATTTTCCTGAATTTCTTCACGAAACAAATAGGGCCTATTTCTTGCCCGTAGTTCGGTAACTGGCGCCATAGAGCTTCCGCATAAGTATTCGAAAGCTCTGTAGGCCGCCATTTTTCCATTGAAAATTTCAAAAAATCACTTACAACTTTTGATAATGGTTAGTGCTGCCAACTTAGCGTCTGGTTCGGACCGCTTAGCGCTAGTATACATTTGGTTAAAGTATGAGCGTTCAGCGATGCATGTGATTTCTTTTAACACTTTATACTTGAATATCAATCTGTGTAAGGTGCAAAGAAAATTCTGAAAATGACGACACAGAAAAAAAAAGAAAAAACTCAAAGCCGAAGTTACATTTTTTTTTTTACATCATACAAAGACGTGAGTGTGCTCAGCAGACACAGGGACCAGAAATATCCGCGAACACGCGGATATTTCCTGAACAACCGATGTGACAGGATCGCTACAAGAAACAAACACGCCACAGAGAGTGTCTGCACACTGCCTATTGTATGCCATGTGTGAGCAATATGTAGACAGCAGCTTGAGACCCGAAGTCCGCGACGTGACGCTGAACATGACGATTCACAGGCTCATGTTATGCGCTCTGTCCTGTCTTCTCTTTCTTTCCTGTGTTCGTCCCCTGTCGCGCTAATTGTGTGTATCGTGTATTATGTTATTGACCCTTGGCAAGCTCTGCAAGGAAGTGTACGCTCCCATGTTTCTTAAATACTCGTAGTCCTCACACACGCACACACATGCGGACTCCACGTGAAAAGACGCGCGTATTTCTTTTCCGCACCAGGAGTTCATTCCACAGCAGTGAACGTATATGCGAATCGACCGCAGTGGACGGTATGTGACCATCGTGGTTGCTATTTCCGTCATCCCAGCTGCTCCTTCGAATGAATGACTCTCCGTATACCTTCATCGGGTGGACGAAGTTGTCCTTGTCGTAGACGTTTCCTCCCCGCATCGGCATGCCGGGGTACTGCCAGGAGATGTCCAGACCGTCAAAGCCGTACTCTCGCATCCAGCGCACCGCGCTCTTCACGAATCGCCGCCTGCGCCAGAAGAGTCGTTGCAGGAAAAGATTTTGCCATCCGTACACACGTCGTACAATACGCAGTTTATTTGTGTCTTCACTCACTCGTCTTTTCAACCCTCCCGCAGCCGCTTCGTGCACATATTCCACAAAAAAAAAAAAAAGACACTTCGATGAAGATAACAAAATTAGAGTCGACGAACAACCTCAACTTTGTTTCGAACGTTTGGTGCCGTTTTCTGCACTTTCAGAATTACACCTTTTTTTGGTAGATCGGAAAATACTGCACAGCAGCCTGTGCTAGAGACCACATGCAACCCCATCGATCTGACAAGTGTATAGTGTGGAACACTTATTTCCACCCGTATGTATATGATGTTAAAAAAATGCATGTTTCTATAGGCGTTGCGCTGTTCCATTATATCACAAGGTATTGCAGGTGTTGGCTGTGAGAGAAGGCGCGATATTTTTGAAAGCGATCTTTAAAAACGTAATTCGATAGGTAAACTTTAAAAAATAAAAATACTCTGGGGGTAGAAAAAAAAGAGTCCCTTTATTTGCCTCACCCTAAATATGAGGCGCAAAGATCCAATCGCCTCATTCGGAGATGCTTAACAAATAACTGCCCCCCCCAAAAAAAAAAAAAAAAAAAAAAAAGATCTATGCTAGTTTAGAAAAAACCGTTTTCTTTTTTAATTGCATAGTACAAATGTGTTTAGCGACTTTGTTAGTAGAACGTTTTATACGGGTTCGAACACAGTCGCAGATATCACAACTCAAAGCTGTACTACTTTGCACAAGGCCTCACCTTGCCACAGAATGGCCGGCCATGGTTGAGAAACACGCTGTGGCCGAACTCCCAACCGCCGACCGACAGCAGTGTCTTGAGGTGCAGTACTGCTTCTTGATGGACGTGAATTCTCGATAGAGACCTGCGGGGGCAGATTGATCACATGAGCAGAAGCTTCACTGCGGAACACGAGAAAAACAAGCCCTCCGGTTGTTAGAGCAATCAAGGCTAAAAGAATGGGGTGTTCCTACGTCAGATCGTACAATGACTGTCCGGGTCATATTTTTTATATATTTCTGTAACAAATATATGTGAAACCCATGTTCTTGCGTAGGAACATTCAGCTATATGTGCACACCGTAGCTAAGCATTTCCCAGAGATATGAAATTGAGAAGCTCGAGGCGTGGACATTTGCCAAGATTTCACTATGGTAATTTGTGCAGCCGTAAATGTCACACGAAAGCAGGCACGTAGTTAAGAAAAAAATGTTTCATTTATTTTATATACAATTTACAACGTGCACACCAAATATTAAATAAATTACAATTATACATTTCTTTGCAAAAACAAATTACTAAACGCGCACAAAAAACGTTTTAGAGACACTTTCAGCATTTTTTTACCAACAAACAACTTTATCAAAACGTAGCAAAATATATCAAAATGTACGTCCTCGAAATGGAGCTTACGAATATAGAAAAATACATTTGCTTAGCCATTATTACAGTTTTGTTATTAATGCAGAAACGTAGGTCATTTATCTAAAAGTAGTAAAATTGCACGTAAATATAAAAAGACAACTCCATCTTTTATTTCTTTTAAGCTTTCTTTAACTCTTGGAAGTAACCTGAACTAACTTGTGATGGCAAAGATTGAGTAGCATATGAGATCCAATCGAGAAAAGCGACAACAAACCTTCGCTCAAATTGATCTAGCTTGTCTTCGTAATAGGGGCTTTGCCGCACGACGTCGGCTCCAGAGAGATTTCCTCCAGAACCGAACAGAGTCTGTACAACGGTGCTGCACTATTGCAGGGCGTAAAAATTCGTCATAACCTAAAACCATGGGATTATGAAGAATATAAAATAAAACGGACAACACAACGCAAAATCTCAAGAACAGCTGAGTTTATTCGACCGCAGCCAAACAAGAAAAGATAAAGAAAACAGAACATGACTTCGCAAAGATTTGACCAGACGTGGCTTCACAGGCTAAATTCCTACAGCACTAGACACGCTTCCGACAACGAGCAACCGCAAGCGGTGATCTTCGTCACTACTACGAGAAGCGACCACCTCAATCTCGGTGTCAGATTATGATGTTTCCTAACTAGCGGCGTTTGCGTGCGTTCACTTCTCCGGAAAGTCATACCGTCCCAGAGTTTTGTTTTCTCCTTCGCCGTCCTTGTGTTGTGTCCTAAGGCCTAGGAGGCAACACTTATACTTCAGTGTCACCCCATGATTAACTAAAGGTAAAAGCTACGGGTCCAGAATCCAATCACAAGCCACTTAAAATTGCGTGGTATTTCGCTTCGATACGTGTCGGTGCCTGTCTATAGATCACTATACTTCGTTTCAGCTTCGGTCCGAGCGCGGCCGATGTTATGAGCCGAAGGGCCAATCAAACAGGCGCAAAGAGGCGCAGCGTCATGGCGTGCTCGCTGCAGTTGAAAGGACCAGCCGGTGCCTCGCCGTCACGCTCGTTGCGCGGCTCCTCCGCCGGTTAGTCCTATCAAGCGCAGAGAGCACGCCATGACGCTGCGCTTTTTCGCTCTTTGATTGACCCTTCGGCTCATAACATCGACCGGCTCGGACCGGTGAACGAAGTATAATTTGGGTGGACAGTAGTTCGAATTCAACAGCACTGAGTGACTCATCAATTTTACATCGCAAAGAAAACCACGACATACAGACTCTTTGCTGTCGAAGACTATAGAAATGATGCCGCGCTTTTTGGTTCGGAGCATTATTCGTCACCCCTATTCAATGTTAAAGCATGTCATAAAGGAAGCGTGTAACGTGATTGGACCTGGCGGCCTGGCTTTGGCCTTTAGTCCATCGTAGGATGAGACAAAGTATAGAAACGTGAAAGGACGTGGTCCTTGCTTCTATTCTCCGAGGCAACAATCTGGGACAGTTCAGCAACGAAAACGTGTTTAGGTGCCTCAGTGATGTGTACGTGTAAAATAGGTCGTGCAGCAATTTTTGTACTTAGAGTGAATACCACTAGAACTAATCCCTGACGCTGATAACCTGCTAAAAATACCTCGTAGTTTTCTTTTCCACAATGGAAGACGCAGAAAAATATAAAGAGAAGAAAAAAGCTCCCAACCCCTCAACTCACAATAGACCTATTGCTATATTACCAAAGCATCACAGAGAATGCAGGGATTGGTGCTCCACGCGCCACACGCGCACGCCTTTCACGTATAAAGATTCGAAGAAAATACCAAAATAAAAGCGATAACCGAACGCGCGTGCAATATGCCATTTGCCTTTAAGTATTTGCTTTCCGAAAAGTTACTACTGCTGAGGCCAGCACGTGCGGCGCAGTGGAACACCAATCCGCCATTCACCTGATGCTTGGAGTAAGGTTGCAATATAGGTCTATTGAAATAACGTCCACGTGAACGGACGCTAATTATATAACCACGACAGCGTTCATCATAGTTATGCGCTGGGGTTGGCAAAGCATAAGGCTCTATGCTCCATACATTGTTAGAGTTCGGCTATTCTCTCATTTTTAATAGACCGATTGCTGTATTACCCAAGCATCAAGGAGAATGCAGGGATTGGTGTTCCACGCGCCGCACGTGCTGGCCTCAGCAGTAGTAACTTTTCGAAAGCAAAACCTAAAACAAATCGTATCTTGCACGCGCGTTCGTCAACGCTTTGCTATTTTGGTTATT
>JAZHYW010044265.1:0-27498 GCA_037355805.1 Ixodes ricinus | reverse complement strand
AAACTCGTGTAAACCTGGCCCAAATATCGTGCTGAGCCAAGGCGACTTTTCAGCGGTTGCACCGGCACCCTGGGAGGACTGGGGAGCCCTTCCGTAATTGGAGTTGCCCTTCCGGTTGAGGACGCGAATGGATGCAGGTTCTCCATATATTATGTTTAAGGTTTCGTCGCCAGAGGCCTCGTTCGAGCACCATCTTGCTCAGCAAGAAGAGTTCTGCGCTCCTTCACAGACTGCTTGCTTAAAGAAGCGGTGCAACACTATTCAATTGTAATGTTTTTCCCTTTACACGACTTTACTGGCACTAGTGGGACTTAAGGATACTCGCACGCAACGCCACTGGCCAAGAAACTCCTTTGTTGCGGAGTAATTTCAAGGACAAAAGCGAGCGTTTTCATTGAGCCTCTCTTTCGCGAAACTTGATGACGCAACTGGGGTATCGCAGTATCTTCCAGTGACGATATTTGAATACGGCTCATAAACTGGACCCGAGCATTGCGTGCACTCTTAGAAAAGAGGGTCCGACTATAGTCCTCCTTAAAAGGAGTAACGCTCTTGCAGCCTACGCTCCTTTATAAACGGAGAAACGTTCGTCCTTAAAGCAAAGCAAACGTCGCCTGCATCTCATTATGACGGCCCTGAATCGAGCAGATCGAGATCTATAATGTTTAACGAGGACTTTATGTCTATTGTACGGGGCGAGAGAAGCAGCAAATAACAGCGTAACATCAATTTCCCCGAACTTTATTTCCGAAGCCGGCTTCCCCCAGGTAAAGAAACTTACGTATCGAAAGCAGTCACACACTCTTCTCGTCGTCAGCACTGCGATGTTAAACGGAGACAACCGATACCCATTTACTTCGCGCACTTTACGTCTTACCTTGAATATTCCTCGAGCCAAAATTCCTTCGTCAACCGCACATCACAGAGCAGTGGTAAACCATTCGCAAAACCAAAAGCCGCTCTCAAAAAGAGCGAATCCGAAGCAGCCTATTGACTCATTGTTGCACGGTAACAAGAAATTTTGGCGAAGCGTGAAAGAAGATTAAATCGCTTGCCAGCAGATGGCAGGTTCAAGCAGAGTAATTTGAAGTAGCTAGGCTAGGTGGCGCTAAGTACCACTTCATTCATGTGCTACAAAAATATTTTTAGTTGTTCACGCCAACATTGCGCGTCGGGCCCTTCGGGCACCTTTATTATACACACATGGAGATACATTACGGATACCACTAGCATCAGCAGAACATATACATTGAGCGCATATACATACAACATCACACTAACCCGATAACTACCCTCGAGCTCTGCGTTTCCGCCTTTATACTGGTCGTTTTGAAGGTACGGATTTCCTCGGTGACCACCTGAGCAATAAATGATATTCCCAGCATGTTTTTTTTTTTTCTGCAATGGAATTTATTTGAGAATGTTTTGAACGGCTCACGGGATGAATATCTTAGTAAAAAGTAAACGGTCCTGCCGTAAATATTTGAAAGCCAATAAATCAAGCCGCTGCACTGCGGTTCCAAGCCATGCGTTTGCTTCCCGCACGGCATGTCGTAGCCAGTTTTTCTAGTGTAGTATTTGTTTTTCTATTCGTGCTGTTCGCGTGCGGCTGCACTTGTCGTCTTGAATTAATCTCTGTAAAGGGGGTATTCACTCAGGTTGAAGGGATGTTTCACGGACAGAGAACTCGCTTTTCGATCAACTTGAATGCAGTCTAACCTGCGACTTGCGGCAGGTGTTAATAGGGAGCTGCGCCGCGCTCAGCTCGAAAACGTCTAGCGCTCATCCCAGCGCGCCACTTGGAGAGTCAGTTTCTCCAGGAGCCGTAGTATATTTAAACGGCGAAATAAAAGATAGCTTTTTTTTTTTAGATTTTAACTCCTATTTTTTTTTAATGCTAAAATTCCAAAGTGTAAATATATGTACTTTCCGTCATATTTCCATACTGTTCAGTCCATTTCCCAGAGCGTAATCCATCTCGGAGAGGAGCCAACAGGACATCGCAGAGCACAGTCATATTGACCACTGTACGGTAGGAGCTACGGTTCAGACCAGCTTTCCAACATGACTAGCCGCAGGTCGATCGATTGCACCGTAATCCCTCAAGCGAAAGATGATGGTGGGCGGGCGGAACCTTTCTCCTGTCTGCCTGCAGAAAAGGAGAAAAACGACTCGTTCCTCCCTTCTTCCCGCGTCCGTTTGGGGGCGCGTCAGTAGAAGGGAGGAAGACGCGCCGTTGCTAGCTTTTTCCTCCCTTTTCTTTTTTTTTCTTAGAGTGTGGACACTCGATTTAGGTACGTGATAATCGATAGCTCGAGAAGCATTCGGGTAGTGGCCCGTGTCCAATAGCTGCAAGGACGACAATAGCCGAACCATATCAATGTCTGGAACTCAGCGCGTGTCCTGTGCCTTGCCAACGCCTTGGCGCGTAGCAATGATCAACATTGGTGCCATATAATCGGCTCCAGATCACGTGGCCGCTTGTTCAGGCTGCGATTTGTAGGGGTGAACGTGCTCCTTTAATCTTTTCTGCGACTTCGATTGCGTGTGGTGAAAAACGAACGGGTGTTTCACAGGTCATTAACGTCAGGGATCCGTTCTAAGCGGTATTGGCGCAAAGTACAAAAATCCTTGCATCGCCCCTTTAAAAGATGGACGAAGTCGTTCTCGGCGACTGACATCGGCCATTCGACAGTCTGTTGCAGACAACCGAGTTAGCGAGGATTGTGCTGGTGGCATAATTTCCCGAGGACCAGCGTGCAGACGACCCCGTCGGCTGCTTTCAGCTTTCAGAGTCGATTGAGTGTGTCGTCTACACGTTGTGCCTATCGAGAGATGGCGCCACGAGCACAACCCTCGCTTACTGCCGTCGTCCGCCGTTGACCATGGTAAGTTTGTTGGCCTTTTTGTTTATTTCTCAGGAAGGAAGTTACATTTTGAGATGTCATAGGGTAAAATACATCGCTAAAATACATCCCGGATAAAAAAAAAATCGCTACGTGCAGGTGCCGATTTTTTCCGGTTGATGTTAGAGCGAGCCCTTGGATCAATGTTACTAGAATACTCAGTTAGAAAACTGCCATAGAGCCTGCATTGAAGAAGTGGATCCGATCAGTACTCCAGAACCAAACTAAACGCGATTGCAACGCCGCCATTTCTCCCGCAGTGCCCACTCCGGGAACTGCACGGCTGCACGTACTGGTTTAGATCCAGTCGCGCAAGAGCCGGTGGCGCCATCTCGCAGGGTCGCCTCGCAGTAGCTAGGATATCGCATTCCATAGCGTCCGCCGTTACTCTCTAAGTTTGGCTTTGCTTGGCCGTTTTGGGGCCGGAGTGTGTTGCCATTCCCCGTCTCGCCAGCGGACGTGCTGTGATTGACCACCGAAGTTTGGACGCGCCCTGGTCGGGACGCGCTACCTGAAATCACCGGTGAGACATGGTTGTCTAAAAACAATATTAATTGTGCCGCAAAACCTTGTAAACTAGAATTTTATGAAAGCATCAAGCTCCAGTCATTCTGTACTAATCTCCAATAAACTTTCCTACGAAAAAAAGTTTGTTTCCGTTTGTTTTTATACCGAAACAAGCTTTCTAAAAACTCATATCAACACACACACACAAAAAAAAAAGTTGGGCAGCCGTTTTGGCGTTTTGAGTTTGGGCGTTTCGGTACTCTGCGTTGCCATATAAAGCAACCATGCGCTTCGGGATCTCGGAGGCCATGAAGCCACTTTCATGTTTTAAGTCTTCGCTAAAGGGTGGCGCTGTTATAGTTTTAAATTAGTTCTCGGTAGACGCCTGCGGTCCAGGTTTCAAGGGTGAGTTTCCCAACTGAGTGTTTCAGTAATGTTGAAGGGGAGTTATTGCTATACTCTCTCTCTCTCTCTCTGTCTTTATATATATATGTGTACAGATATATATAACCACGCTTCTTGCTTCTGGATTCGTTGTTGGGCGTTCTTATCGGTGTTGCAATCTCGTTGGCTTCCAAGCGATAAGAAGATGCCCGAGATGCGCCACGTCCCGCCTTTGTTGAAAGTGTTGCAATACAGGCCAGTTTCGGAACAGCACTTCACAGCAAGCAGTTCCTCGTCCCTTCGTTTTTGACGTGTCTAAACAAACACCCGCCCTCAAAAAAAAAAACAAAAAAAAAACGTAAATTTGTTTAGATGAAACTTTGAACCCTAACCCTTTCAAGAATTCCATAGCTGCTGGTTTTGGGCGAAAAGGGTGTAGGTGACGCTGTCTTGGCCGCTCTCACCACGTGTTTCGAGGGAAACACAACAACGCGTCATTTTGAAGCGAACGGGGGCGCGACGATCGTGCGTTCAGCCCGCGGCGGCTCTCTTGAGTAATCTCGCCCACCTCCCTCACGAAACCGGAGTCTGGTTCCTGGCGCCGCGGTGCTAATTCGCTCCGTTCCGGTTGCTCCATCACGCTCCCAAACTGCGGGCTCTACATACCACGAACCGGGAACCACACCAGCCGGTCTCAATTAGTGACTCTTCGAGGCGCCGTCCGCTTCTCTCGCCCAACTCGGCAGCAAATTCATTTGTCTCCGTCAGAAGCGAACAAAAAATAAAAACAAAAAGAAACTCCTCGCAAACGTTGCCGAGAACGCGGCGTAAAAAGAGACGTGTTTTACGTAGCGCGCAAATACGCGCCTACGCTCCCCGTTCACCCATAAGCCGACAGTACGGTGGAAGCTATAGGTGCTCGTTGGACCAGTCATACGTCTGTCTTTTGCCACGTGATCACGCTTTCGCTTATGTACCCAGGTGCAGAGAGCGTGGCCGGATGACGAAAGGAAGGCGGCTGATTTGTGCGGCGAGTGTGTAGCTCCCACCACACTGTCACCTTATAGAGGTGGATGGAGTACACCGACTTCCGCTCTCTGCTTGCAGATGTACGCGAGCTCGGGCTCGGGGTCTCGGCATCTGCGGCCGGAGCTCCAGGGAACTGAAACTGGCTGCAAAAATGGCGTTTGAGATTGGCTACGCGTGTTAAGATCTTGGCGCATTTGCGCGAAGCGTGAACAGCTCCGGGATCTCTTTTGTAGGCTGGATCTTTTTGCGCCGGAAGTCCGCATGTTCCTTGGCCGAAACGCCCGCGCTCTGTTTTTTCTGCTTGCGGTGGTGGTGTTGCAGTCATGGCGTCAGTTTTCGCGGCAGAAAATGTGGGCGGTGTCGATCCTAAGCTGCTCATTAGGGATATTTAGACAACGTGAAGTTAGTCTATCATGAGAGGAGGCTATGCTTGTGCACTGTGCACCCGCTGTATATAAAGGGAAGGGCGTGGGCAAGGGGGAGGGGGGGGAATCAATGCAGTGCGAATACTGACCAGGGGCTCCAAGTACTGATCAGAGGCTCTCACCGACTTTCTCGCCGAATGTCCAAACTTGAGCCTCAGACACCTCGAACGGTCGCCCTGCCCTACTGATCGCGCAAATGTACGGTAGAAAAAAACGTGCCTTTATATTCAAACTGCCTGAAGTCTTTGAAGCTATGGACATATTGATCCCCGAGTAAGTCTGCGCCGCGAGCTTTCGCCCAATGTGACCGAGCGAGCTGCGGTGAGTTCAAGAAACCATTCGCAGATAACAAAAATAATTTTGCTTAAATCATCACTGATGAGAAAATGCATATTCGAGTATATAGTCGTTGACGGCTTAAGAACCCCAGGGCTAGACTTAATACGTTCACACTTCCTGGTTCGTGTTTTAGCGTTCTTACCTTCGGCTAATCCAGTAACCTGATTGGCTGCGGTATGTTAATAGATTTCCAGGGAGTTGCAATACCTTACCTTTCATAAGCGACCTCTCACAGTAAATAGCGTGTAATTTTACTTAAGCACTTCGAAGGGCGACCTTGTCCGCAGTGCTACGGTATCAGTGCAAAGTTTGCCGTTTCAGGAGTACCGTTGCAGCGTTATTTTTGCAAATGATTAATACAAAGCCCGACCTGATTTAGTACCCTCCAACCCCTCCTCTTCTCCTTCCATACTCCCGCCGAGAAAGAAAAATTACCACTTTCCACGGCAGCGGTTGACATCGTATTGCGTTTACAATTGCCTCATTTTCTAGTGCTCATTTAGTTGCTCAGGCTTCTTCTATTTCTGACTTTATGCAAACATGACTAAATTCGTAATTTTTTTTTTTTTTTTTATAAACACGAGAGAGGTCAGTGTATTGTTTTCAAAATTTCTTCGCGTTCTCTGCAGGTGTGCCTTCTATTTATAGGTTGACCCCGGGTCTATTTTTCAACCTCGCTTTTCCGCGCTCCCCTTTGGAACATTTAGCAAAATTCGCGCGAATATAATCTCGTTTCACCCTTTTTTTTCTTTCACTCTTTAGCTCCAGTCATGGCGTAGTACGTACGAGACTTCGTAAACACGGCAGCTGTTCTCTTCGACGCGGCTACGGTAATACAGTTTTCCGAACAGCCGTCGGAGCACAACTGGCAAGCCGACAAGTTGTGCTATGAGTGTTCCAGGTCGCTACAAAAGCCATCAAGGATTTTGGATGGAATGAAAGTGGTACAAAGGACATAGTTTTCAGGATTTCATGGGAACTTTTTAGCACCGAAACCTTCAAAGTAATCAAAGCAGAAAGGGAGCTATAACAAAGAACTTTCTTAGCTTTCTTTTCGGTGTTTATCTTTGACAATCCTGAGTGTTTTTACCGAACGCCGTAACATACCGCCCCTGCGTTATATCCTTCTAAAAAGAGTTGATTTAGTGGATTTCGATGACGTTGAGCAAGTTTCTAATTGGAACCATATGTCTATTTTCATTAATTAAAAAGTTAATTAACGAATTTTAATTAACTACCCAAATGATGGTTATGATTAGTCCCCTATACTCTGTCCCCCTAGCCGTATAACTCACCTGCAAAATCCGGATAACTTTCAAGGCTTCTTTTAAACAAATCTTTTAATTAAAAAAAACAGTGTATATTATCTCTACATAGCAGAGAATGAAGACAATGGCCGTCGTTCTTAATAGACAATTAATCCGAGGGTAAAATAAGTAACAAATAGGAATAAAAAGTGAAATCAGTGCGGCTGGTAGCCTCCAACGGAATAGTTGCTTCAGAAGGGGCTGTAATTATGAAAAAAATAACACCATCTTCCCGAGGGGAACCATGGGGTGATGCGGAGCATCGTGTTGGTTCCGAGGAAAGAGTCAGTTGCGTGGTGACGTCGAGAGATGGCGCCACCGACTGCCCTAGCGTTACCCCCTACGCGAGCCTTCGTCGCGGCTCGCGGCAGAGAAACTTGGAAATCTCGCCGCTCGCCGTTTATTTTTTTCACACTTGAAGGAGAGGAGACAAGAGGAGGAGAGTTGCGCCTGCGCGCGCGATGTGAATAGAAGCGAACGCACGCGCAGTGCACGCAGCTGGTAGAGAGAGAGAGCGGAGAGAGTAACGCGCAGCTGTTGGAGAGAGGGAAGGAGGAGAGTTGCGCGTGCGTAGTGTGAGTGCGGACTACAAGGCCGCGGGACATAGACCCGAGCAAGAGATGCTCCGCATCTAAAAGCTTTCGGAGTCTCGCGATCGGCTTCTATTGTTATTACCCGATGGCGGTCTCATCTCACACGCTACCCAGACATAACGAGAGAGTTAAAGCTGGTAACGCCCTTGTGTTCTTAAGCCGCAGGCGGAATTTAGAGAAAAGCCGCTTGTACGAATTTTGAGTGACGGGCAAAGCGACGCCTGCGATACACAAAAGACGGTCCGGCTAAGAGGGAGCTCAAATACGAGTTCCTCCTTCCCTTTTTCTCTAACCGTTTGGGTTAGGATCTCTCCCATGTCTGTACATTTGGTAACGCTGCACGAATCGGGGGACATGAACCACGATCCGTTAATTAACCCCTTAACCGTTTTGGACAAGCCTAGCTCGTCAACCAGGAGCCGTCCTCGTCCGCACACCCTACCTCACCCTTTGGCTGTTGGGAGGACCCAGGCTTGTTCACTTGTTTTCTTATTGTATGCATTTTTATGGATGGCGATGAATTGTGGGGAAACATGCAACCCAAACCACACATTCAATAAAAAAAATTAAAAAATGGTTTAGAATAAAAAATTAGAACAATAAAACGATTAAAGTGTTGAAGTTGAACTATTTCGCACTTTTCATGAGACTTATACGTAATTGCTTATATATTTCTTCGCACGAATCAATGATGAGTAGTTTACCCAAATGCCTCGATTCTGAGTGAAATAATCAAAATTGCAATATCAGCGAGACGTCAATAGCATCTCATTCCGGTGTCGACAATATATATGTTCACGGCAAAGACATGACCACCACAAAACGTTTTTCTTCTTCTTTATTTTGTCGGTTGTATCACTTTTAGGCAGGAAAATTCTTTTCACCAAACTATATACAGGTAAAACATTCATTCATGCGGACACAAAAAAGAAAAGCAACGAAAAAGGGCGGGTGTAGTGGATTGTTTCTTCTTTGGTAACACAGATTTTACACTCCGAGCCACGAGAAATATAAGACTAAGACACTTTTTTTTATTTCCTATTTGCTTCTTTCAATTTACGAGACGTTGTTACTAAACCCCGCCAAAACAGTATACGCTTTTGGTTAGATCACTCGCGAGACATATTGCCACAAAACGAAGGTCTTCCATTCATCGTATCGTCTTTGAGATCATTTTTATCGATTTGGTCGGGGCTATAATATACCGCTGCCGAAAAAAATCATATAAGACTCATAAACATTCGATCACTTGGCCTATTGTTTGGTTGACTGACAAGTAGACTGCGTTCATTACTTTTCAGCTCGGCGCCATTTTAAAATATGAAAGCTTGCTCAGAGTCCCGGTAAGCTTAATGATCGCAGGGCATGGCATCTTGCGTTGACGCTTCTCGCTTGCTGGTTGTTTTTTCGTCGTCCTTATAAATTAATGCCGCAAACCCATTGGCGATCAGAAGACGCCCAGAGACCTGTCGGCGACTATGGCTTTTACTGAACGTACAAGAAACTTCACCGCGAAACGAATAATAAATCAGGAACATGGTTTCTCACAGGGTTACCGATTGACATTAGGGGCGACAGGCTGAGGTTCCCGAATACCCGCTTTGAGGTATGCGGCTAACATATCGCTTACCAAACCGACAAAATGTAAGCTCCAGTGGAAGTTTCGGACAAGAAACGATCCATGCGGCACTCAGTTATCCCGAACGTGCCAACGTATACGAAGGAAACCCGAAGCTACACAAAAAAAAAAAATATGTCGGTTTTGTGTATACGAATGCACTTGGTTGGTGGAAAGTATCTCGAAGGCAATCAAAGAACGTACCATTCTCGGATTTTACAAATGTACAATGTCTCTCCGACCGAACACCCGTTGCCGGGACGGCGGTTTCTCGGTCAGTACTATGTTACACGTATTGCATGCGAAGCTGAATGCGTACGTCTCGTAGGTTCTCAAACGTTAGCAAAGCTAGAATCTTACGGTGGATGATCACTCGTGCTCAGCAATGAGTGAGGCATATTGAAGCAAACGGCCAACTCTATGCGTGCACGCGTGTTCCTGCAATCAGCAAAGATCTGGCATCCTCCTTGACTTCATTTATAAACCGCATCAATGTACAACGTCTGTATGCGCACGTTGGTCCTTCCCGATTATACACAACCCTATCAATATTGTTTTGAGAGTGTTCGCACAGTTGACGTCACCCCACTTCTGAACAATTTTGAGCAGAAATTGCTGCGGCCACGGAACCAGCCGGTTCGTGAAAGTTTCTCAATTCGTGTTTTGTATACATAGCGCAAATGTGAAGGATCACTGCATACGAGACCTGAGCTCCCTTCACTTGACTCGAAGTTAAGGGTTTTCTAAACCGACACGCCAAGCGTGATTCGAATTACGCGCACGGCAAAAACGGCTGTTAGATATGACGCATCAAGCGGTATCTGGTCGGTATTAAAGACTTTCCAGCATCCAAGAGTTGCAGTTCATCTATATAAAAACGTTTTACGACGAAGGCCAACGGACTTTAAGAGTGGCTTGACGGGCGCTCAACAACCTTTGGAAGCGGCTAGAAGCACCACATCTGGAAGCCATTGGTTTCTTGCCAAGCGTAATACGGACCACATTTCGCGTAATGTTTGCGACTCCCCTTTACTGGGGCCATTTCAAGCGAAACACCGCACACCACCACGAGGTAGTCTGCCAGACCCATTCCAGTGTGCAACGTGCCGCAACAGGAACTGTAGCACGTAAGACTGTATATAAATAACGGACGTACTACTCTGCCTTCACGAAGCAGTCAGGATTCAGGATTGATGATCAGCCGTTCAACATATGAATATAGCCGACGCCTCAACGCAATTATCTTGCGCACTCAAAGCAGTTTTCTAGAGGACGCATTGGAACCACGATCCAGTCCACGGACACCCGTTGGAGACGTCAGGACCACAACCAGTCTCCCCTCAGTCCCCCCGACACACGCACACCACACACGTCCTAACAACCGGCACTCGTCCTGTCCTGGAGTGATTTCCCCGTCGCCGCGGCAACGCTCTCGGCCCTCGAGTCCCTCCGGCGCTCCAGACCGTTCACGATGTTTTCGATGCTCCTGAGATCACTCGACGAGGAAGCACGACCAGTGGTCCGTAGCAGAAGCAGCGGCGGCGGGGAACTGGTCCTGCCCGTCACGCCACTCCTGGAGCTCTCCCCGGAAGAACTGCAGCCGTCCTCCGAGTTGACCGTCGGGCTGGACTTGGTCCCGGAGTCCTGCGCCGGCACCGGCGGTGGCGTCGTCGAGGGCGTTCGTCTCTGGAACATCGTTTCCAACGGTGATCTCGGCAAAGATGAAGAATCCTTCGTCCGGAAAGAAACCGTGCAACCGGAACGGAGACTGGCCTCCGGCTGCCGCTGCAGCCGCGGCGGCTGCCGCAGCGGCCCGCGGGGGCGCCCAGAGGAACGGAGTACGGCGAGAATCGGTGCTGCTTGAGGCGGGCCGCCATTTCGGAGTAGGCTGCAGGATTCAGCAGCGGGTGGTTGGCCATGAGGAAGGACAGCGCGGCTGGGTTCGCGGACGCGGGAAGGCTTCCGGCCATGGCGCCCGGGAAGAACAGTTGAGGCAGGGTCAGGCCTGGAGGATACAGCGAGGGCGGGTAGAAGTAGGGCAGAAGCGGGGAAGGCTGCGGTATTCCAGAGGCTGATGCGGCGGCGCTCAGCTTGGCGCGTTCGTGCAGGTCTCCTACGGGGCTGGACGTGGACGCCGGAGACGAGCGTCTTTCGGTGCCGTCTTCTCTTCGGATGTCTGCGGTAGAAAGGTGCGGGCCGGTGAGAAACAGGGTATTCGGGGCCATGGGAGCATTATTCCGGCTCGGATTGGGGCGAAGGGGCGCTGCGTGCCTTTCCCCCGTGTCCTGTACAGTTAAAGTAGAGTTCGGAAGCACGCGTGCTCTTCTCCGTGTAACGTTATGTTTTTAACTCCATTCTGTTTGAAATAGGTTTCAATTTACCACCACAACGAAGATGGAGGAAACCGGAAATAGATGCCACAAAAGCGCGGCTAGACAAAGTTTCCGCCTCCCCAAAGTAGGCAGTAGCGGAGAAAACAAAACACACCTAGAGAAAGGGACAAATCTCTCCAAGCAAAAACAGGTACAATAAAACAAAAAGACAAAATATCTCAAATTAAATTTTAGGTTGTCTTAAGTGTCAATTTATATCGATATTCGTAATAATGGAAGTGTTACAGACACGGTAAACGTTTAAAACAAAAAGGGGCACGGGGTGACCTTATTTTAACAAATAAATTCGAATTTTAGTCTGGCTATAAACAAAATAGCCTAGGAACTGGGATTAACATTTAACATTTAAAAACTTGAACATTCGACGTTCTTACTAAATCTGCGATGATCTAGTTTATTTTTTTCTCGCAGCATTTCTGCCTCGGGGCGATCAATTCTACGAATCTTATAGAGAGGGAGTGACCGAACGAAAACCCCATTGACTGCTAAATGCGATTCACTCAGAATCTGAGACACAAGGCACGTGTACTGCCCGTGCTCGATTTCCTGTGGCACATTATATCTCCACAGGCTCAAAGAATAAATAGGCGCACGTTCATTTTTACGAGTCTGCACGACAGAACGCTCCCCGATAGCAGCGCCCCGAGGTCCTAAGAGGCCAGTATACTTGCCGCTTACCCAAAGCTCCGGCGCGGTCCAGAAGACCGTCTGGCCTGAGGTCCGACGCCTCACCGACGTCGAGCTTGTCCTCATCGTCGCTGGAGTCGTCTTGTCCGGCCATCATGGCCGCGTGATGGTGGTTGCCCCCCAGGCGGCTCAGCGGCGAACCCTGGTGGCTCCCGTGGGAATGCGGCTGCTGCTGTAGCAACATCGCCTGCCGTCTGCAAACGCGAGGGAAGACCACGATTTGCATCCCTGCCACTGATTTCGAGCTTCCAAGTTCGTGTGATCCACCAACTCAAGTCTCTGATGAGTTCATGCTGAAGCGGTGGCGATGACTGCGGCGAGGAGGATACGCGATTTCTCCGCTTTTGAAAAAGCAGGTCCCACAAGCATGTGCTTAATCCGCCAGAGATTGCGTGGGTACACAAGCGTTTCTTTGTAAACAATATGCTGCAGGTGTACAAATTTTCTCTTCCTCCATACAAAAAAAATGCATTTCGAAGGGACGATACAAGGTTTTACCCTTTAAATTAATCGCCTTTGAACTTAAATTATAAACCAAATGCTTGCATGAAAAAAGAAAAAAAAAGGCAAACGCAACGCTATTACGATTTGTGCTTTGTTCGCCAATTTATGGCCCCCTTTCCGTTTTTACTCAATAATAGCCAGACGCTCTTCAAACCACTCCCAAATATAATCAGTTTTTTTTCTTCTTTTTAACGGGAAACAGCTATTTGTTTTGTTTAAAACGTTGCCTTACTTGCGAGTTAACAAAGAAAAGGCAAATCTAAAAGGATATGTTTGGGCAAAATACGCTCACGACGCTTCAGGATGAGACTCTTCTGATTAAGAAGTTACAAAAGTAATATAAGGAAATGTGTTTTCCGGTGATAACGTGTTACAAATTACTGCCCCTGGTTGGCATATATGGACCAAAAGTATGCATTTCCACAGACACACACACACAGACACACACACACACACACACACACACACACACACACACACACACACACACACACACACACACACACACACACACACACACACACACACACACACACACACACAGAAACCTTTAGTACTTGAAGTTAGATTACCCGTTTAAATACAAAGATGCTTATGCTATAAAATTATTTTTTCTCAGATTATACGGAATAAAAACTTTAGAGATGTGCCTCGTGCACACTGTTCCAGCGCTTATCACCCAGGCGATAAATGCCGATACACACATGAGCTGTGGTATACAAAAGTGGCTCGTAATATTTCGCAGAAGACACTCACTGCGGCGGATGTTCAGAACGTTTTTTTTTCAGTCCCGTAAACAAAGATGGCCGCGCGCAGAGAGCGATGATTGTAGGGTTTTATGCTCCCTGACAATCTAAATAAAACAATGTGCCTCTAAAGCACACCAAGCAAGCGAGCCTATGCTGACAGAAGTTTAGAAATAAAAGTAACTCGGACACCTATGCCACAACGATAAAATATATATACGGGATGTTTCTTTTATTCTTCCAGATTTGTTACAAAAAGCCGTGAAAGCTACACTTATGCGGTTTGTGCAGGTGAGTTATACGGCCAGGGGAACATATTATAGAGAGATGGTCGCAACTATCAGTCGGCTAAGTAAGTAAAATTTGCTAAGTAACTTTTTACTTATTGCAAATAGACATATAGTTCCAATTAGAAACTTGCTGAGCATCATCGAAAACCACTAAATCAACTCTTTTAGAAGGATATAATGCCGGGGCAGAATTTTACGGCGTTCTGTAAAAATGCTCCATATGGAAGCGTTTCTAGATTTCGGTTTCTTATCGGAGCGCATCTTTTCGCCCGCGGTCCTGCTCCCCGGTGGCTGAGACGCGCAACACACATGCACCCTACTTCCCTCTATGCTACGGGGAGCCGAGGGGGTGGCTTCGCGCAGCGACCACCGGGGAGCAGGACCGCGGGCGAAAAGATGCGCTCCGATAAGAAACCGAAATCTAGAAACGCGTCCAAATGGAGTGTTTTTACACAACGCCGAAACATGCTGTCCTGGCGTTATATCATTCTAAAAATAGTTGATTTAGTGGTTTTCGACGATGCTCAGCAAGTTTCTAATTGGAACCTATATGTCTATTGTAATAAGTAAAAAGTGAATTAACAAATTTTACCTAATTAGCCGACTGATAGTTGCGACTATCTCCCTATACTATATCCTCTTGGCTGTATAACTCAACTGCACAAACCGCATAAGTGTAGCTTTCAAGGTTTTTTTTCAACAAATCTGAAAGAATCAAATAAAAAAGACACCCTGTATATATATGTATATATAAAAAATTCGTATCACGCACGACCATAACATCGCCGAAAACTGTACGCCTTACGAGGCTCCAAGTAAGCGGGTGTGTACCCCAAATAAACGCTCGAGCGATTAAATAATTAATCTGGGCACGCGCTTCTTCCCCGCAGGAAGTCCTTCACTGCATAGAACACCTAATCATCGCCACACCTTCGGTCCATTACCTCACGTAAACACAAGCCCACACAACAACGGAAAGCCAGACGAGTAACGACACTGAATATCAAGTTAGTTAAAAAAAGTAAACAGTGAACACTCGCTGCACGTGTCGCGGTTTTCATTTTTGTTTTGCTTTGTTTTCCCCGAGAGCGCGGAGTTTCACAAACTTCTCGACACGTTCGTATGCATGCCGACGCCCGAGAGATGGGGACAGGCGGTTGTTATTGCCCCGCCTCAAGCGTATCCACGGCCTCTTCTCAATACCGAAAAAAAAAAAGAATCAACAAGGCGGACAAAAAAAAATTTCAACGCACGTAGCGTCCGTTTGGGCGTCGCGTAAATAAAGGCAGTGATAAACGGCGTTGTAAGCGATCAGGGCTTAGTTTAATACGCACCCGAGCTTAACCGATGCGGCGGGATATTTCGGCGAAGCCATGGATTCTATAATAGTTTTCTGATGGGTTAACGACAGCCATAATGAATACGTGAGGAAAGTTTTTAACGAGACCCGAGAAGTTAATGGCGAGGGGTTTGGTAGACCTCTTAGCTAATGGAGCCGACCGGTTGTAAACGCAGCAAAACATCGCTCGGGATTATTATTATTTTTTTAACGGCATGCAAGACGCTTGCAGTTTGGCAATACACTCAATGAGAACAAAAGTAACGCTGCTTTCGCTTCTTTCTTCTTTCGTGATTCGTGTTTGGACGTTCTTATTATAGGTTGATGGCCAAATCTTACTGACTGTTAAACGATGACAGAATGTTTGGGACTCACCACTGCCCTGCCTTTCTCAAAATGACGGCGGCACAAAGCACCATGGTCTATACCCGAAATAACTGACATCATCGCCGAGGGGTGGCGCTAGGGGTTCCGCAAAGCATTGATCCCGCCACTCGGGCTCTAGCGGACCGCCGGCTGCTTCGTGGGAGGGTGGAACGCCGAGCGATTCGGGTATCGCAAATCCGATGTTGGTCTCTTCGTGATTAATCCACGCAAAACAAAATCAGTTAAAGTTATTTTTTTAATGGTTCGCGTGTTTGTATGTTTGTTTAAAATCATCTATAAGAGTAATAGCTGAAACTTGACCAACATAGTCGTGACGTTTATTAACTCTAGAAGTAGCCAAGAGAAGAAGCATACATGTTGTGAAAGAGAAATTTGCACTCGGTTATTTTAAAGAGAGAGATAGAGAGAAAGGAACGCAGAGAAAGGTTTGGGATTTACGTTTGTGTGTAATTAATTAACTACGTCATCATTTTGATGGGCTCTTGGCTTCAGGTGTAAAATTGTATTATTATTCATGATATAGCAGTTAGCGGTAAATATATTGTAATTTGTAATAGCGAATGAATTATACGAACGAATTGCCAAGCGTAGTCGATAGAAGTTTGCCAGCCTTGTCCGTCGTCTCGCGATATAAAATTTGAATAGGATTTAACGGTGCATGGCACAGGTGCACCGACTTTAACAACGGTTCTGTGTTCTGTGCAACGATCAGTCAACTTGAAACATAACTGTAAACGACAGACCGCCGTCCTTCTGCCTGCATCAGGTGGCAGCACCTTTTTTATGTTAAGAACATTACGAACTCACTTCTTTTCCCGCTTGCCGGCGCCAGTGTCACGAAATCCTTTGGCGAATGGGTTGTTGTCTATCTTCAGCTGAGTTATCTGAAAGAAGAGACAAAAAGGGCGAAAACGTTTAAGGTCACACGGCCACAGAAAGACAGAACAGGGCACCTAGGTTGGACATTTATATGTACGATTTAAAAAGTCACGGAAGTGACGTATTGGCGTCCGATTGACAATTGCCTCCACCGATCAGACGCCGATACGTGACTTCTGTGACCTTCTAAGATGTAAAATGTACAACCTAGCCCTCCTGGACTATGCCTATGAATCAAGATATATAATTAAAAAAAAACAGATCGTCCTGATTAGGTAGGGGGAGGGGGTAATTTTAACTTGCTCATTATAACTCAAAGCTCCAGTGAAACAAATAAAATGGTCAACAAAAAAACCTTTCAAGCCGTCGTTTTTGCCTGGAGTGAACAAATAAGCGGTAATTTTAAGCCGCATAAGTAGTAAAGATGCATTCCATGTAACGTCATTGGTTTGAGTCATTTTGGAGCACCTCTTGGAGCAATCAAAATTCTATAAAAGCCCCAATTTTCGGCGAACAGGGCATAGGGATTATATTCGCAGCCATTAAATTTCACGGATTATAAGGGCGTCTCTAAACAACTCGCGACTCTATAGACAAAAAAACAAAAACAAAAAATAGTCGCGTGCCCTTAAAGCCTGCGAATTTTTCAATTCGCGAAATTCGCGAAGAATCGCAAGTTTTGGAATGGTATAGACAAAAGCTTTGCGTACGCAAAGAAATAGTGTCGTCTTCGCTGGGCGTGCGACCGGTCCGAGCACAAACTATATACGTCTAGGATTGGCTCACGCTTCAACGACGCTATTTCTAGAATATTGCACAAAAAGCTTTTGCGCAAGCTAATCGAAAATTCGCTATTATATTAGAAGCTCGCGAACATTAAGGATTTCACATTATTCAGCTAGCTATTCAAGCTCTGACTGAAATGCACTAATGAAGAAAAAAAAATCCGTAAAGATAATAAAAGTGTGCCCGCAATTAGCAATACGTAACTGAACGAAGTATCACGTGATACATCGTTCAGTTACGCTATTGCTAGTTACACTTTTATTATCTTTACGGATTTTTTTTCTTCATTAGTGCATTTCAGTCAGAGCTTGAATAGCTAGCTGAATAATGTGAAATCCTTAATGTTCGCGAGCTTCTAATATAATAGCGAATTTTCGATTAGCTTGCGCAAAAGCTTCTTGTGCGATATTCTAGAAATAGCGTCGTTGAAGCGTGAGCCAATCCTAGACGTATATAGTTTGTGCTCGGACCGGTCGCACGCCCAGCGAAGACGACACTATTTCTTTGCGTACGCAAAGCTTTTGTCTATACCATTCCAAAACTTGCGATTCTTCGCGAATTTCGCGAATTGAAAAATTCGCAGGCTTTAAGGGCACGCGACTATTTTTTGTTTTTGTTTTTTTGTCTATAGAGTCGCGAGTTGTTTAGAGACGCCCTTATAATCCGTGAAATTTAATGGCTGCGAATATAATCCCTATGCCCTGTTCGCCGAAAATTGGGGCTTTTATAGAATTTTGATTGCTCCAAGAGGTGCTCCAAAATGACTCAAACCAATGACGTTACATGGAATGCATCTTTACTACTTATGCGGCTTAAAATTACCGCTTATTTGTTCACTCCAGGCAAAAACGACGGCTTGAAAGGTTTTTTTGTTGACCATTTTATTTGTTTCACTGGAGCTTTGAGTTATAATGAGCAAGTTAAAATTACCCCCTCCCCCTACCTAATCAGGACGATCTGCTTTTTTTTTAATTATATATCTTGATTCATAGGCATAGTCCAGGAGGGCTAGGTTGTACATTTTACATCTTAGAAGGTCACAGAAGTCACGTATCGGCGTCTGATCGGTGGAGGCAATTGTCAATCGGACGCCAATACGTCACTTCCGTGACTTTTTAAATCGTACATATAAATGTCCAACCTAGGTGCCCTGTTCTGTCTTTCTGTGGCCGTGTGACCTTAAACGTTTTCGCCCTTTTTGTCTCTTCTTTCAGATAACTCAGCTGAAGATAGACAACAACCCATTCGCCAAAGGATTTCGTGACACTGGCGCCGGCAAGCGGGAAAAGAAGTGAGTTCGTAATGTTCTTAACATAAAAAAGGTGCTGCCACCTGATGCAGGCAGAAGGACGGCGGTCTGTCGTTTACAGTTATGTTTCAAGTTGACTGATCGTTGCACAGAACACAGAACCGTTGTTAAAGTCGGTGCACCTGTGCCATGCACCGTTAAATCCTATTCAAATTTTATATCGCGAGACGACGGACAAGGCTGGCAAACTTCTATCGACTACGCTTGGCAATTCGTTCGTATAATTCATTCGCTATTACAAATTACAATATATTTACCGCTAACTGCTATATCATGAATAATAATACAATTTTACACCTGAAGCCAAGAGCCCATCAAAATGATGACGTAGTTAATTAATTACACACAAACGTAAATCCCAAACCTTTCTCTGCGTTCCTTTCTCTCTATCTCTCTCTTTAAAATAACCGAGTGCAAATTTCTCTTTCACAACATGTATGCTTCTTCTCTTGGCTACTTCTAGAGTTAATAAACGTCACGACTATGTTGGTCAAGTTTCAGCTATTACTCTTATAGATGATTTTAAACAAACATACAAACACGCGAACCATTAAAAAAATAACTTTAACTGATTTTGTTTTGCGTGGATTAATCACGAAGAGACCAACATCGGATTTGCGATACCCGAATCGCTCGGCGTTCCACCCTCCACGAAGCAGCCGGCGGTCCGCTAGAGCCCGAGTGGCGGGATCAATGCTTTGCGGAACCCCTAGCGCCACCCCTCGGCGATGATGTCAGTTATTTCGGGTATAGACCATGGTGCTTTGTGCCGCCGTCATTTTGAGAAAGGCAGGGCAGTGGTGAGTCCCAAACATTCTGTCATCGTTTAACAGTCAGTAAGATTTGGCCATCAACCTATAATAAGAACGTCCAAACACGAATCACGAAAGAAGAAAGAAGCGAAAGCAGCGTTACTTTTGTTCTCATTGAGTGTATTGCCAAACTGCAAGCGTCTTGCATGCCGTTAAAAAAATAATAATAATCCCGAGCGATGTTTTGCTGCGTTTACAACCGGTCGGCTCCATTAGCTAAGAGGTCTACCAAACCCCTCGCCATTAACTTCTCGGGTCTCGTTAAAAACTTTCCTCACGTATTCATTATGGCTGTCGTTAACCCATCAGAAAACTATTATAGAATCCATGGCTTCGCCGAAATATCCCGCCGCATCGGTTAAGCTCGGGTGCGTATTAAACTAAGCCCTGATCGCTTACAACGCCGTTTATCACTGCCTTTATTTACGCGACGCCCAAATGGACGCTACGTGCGTTGAAATTTTTTTTGTCCGCCTTGTTGCTTTTTTTTTTTTTTCGGTATTGAGAAGAGGCCGTGGATACGCTTGAGGCGGGGCAATAACAACCGCCTGTCCCCATCTCTCGGGCGTCGGCATGCATACGAACGTGTCGAGAAGTTTGTGAAACTCCGCGCTCTCGGGGAAAACAAAGCAAAACAAAAATGAAAACCGCGACACGTGCAGCGAGTGTTCACTGTTTACTTTTTTTTAACTAACTTGATATTCAGTGTCGTTACTCGTCTGGCTTTCCGTTGTTGTGTGGGCTTGTGTTTACGTGAGGTAATGGACCGAAGGTGTGGCGATGATTAGGTGTTCTATGCAGTGAAGGACTTCCTGCGGGGAAGAAGCGCGTGCCCAGATTAATTATTTAATCGCTCGAGCGTTTATTTGGGGTACACACCCGCTTACTTGGAGCCTCGTAAGGCGTACAGTTTTCGGCGATGTTATGGTCGTGCGTGATACGAATTTTTTATATATACATATATATACAGGGTGTCTTTTTTTATTTGATTCTTTCAGATTTGTTGAAAAAAAACCTTGAAAGCTACACTTATGCGGTTTGTGCAGTTGAGTTATACAGCCAAGAGGATATAGTATAGGGAGATAGTCGCAACTATCAGTCGGCTAATTAAGTAAAATTTGTTAATTCACTTTTTACTTATTACAATAGACATATAGGTTCCAATTAGAAACTTGCTGAGCATCGTCGAAAACCACTAAATCAACTATTTTTAGAATGATATAACGCCAGGACAGCATGTTTCGGCGTTGTGTAAAAACACTCCATTTGGACGCGTTTCTAGATTTCGATTTCTTATCGGAGCGCATCTTTTCGCCCGCGGTCCTGCTCCCCGGTGGTCGCTGCGCGAAGCCACCCCCTCGGCTCCCCGTAGCATAGAGGGAAGTAGGGTGCATGTGTGTTGCGCGTCTCAGCCACCGGGGAGCAGGACCGCGGGCGAAAAGATGCGCTCCGATAAGAAACCGAAATCTAGAAACGCTTCCATATGGAGCATTTTTACAGAACGCCGTAAAATTCTGCCCCGGCATTATATCCTTCTAAAAAGAGTTGATTTAGTGGTTTTCGATGATGCTCAGCAAGTTTCTAATTGGAACTATATGTCTATTTGCAATAAGTAAAAAGTTACTTAGCAAATTTTACTTACTTAGCCGACTGATAGTTGCGACCATCTCTCTATAATATGTTCCCCTGGCCGTATAACTCACCTGCACAAACCGCATAAGTGTAGCTTTCACGGCTTTTTTGTAACAAATCTGGAAGAATAAAAAGAAACATCCCGTATATATATTTTATCGTTGTGGCATAGGTGTCCGAGTTACTTTTATTTCTAAACTTCTGTCAGCATAGGCTCGCTTGCTTGGTGTGCTTTAGAGGCACATTGTTTTATTTAGATTGTCAGGGAGCATAAAACCCTACAATCATCGCTCTCTGCGCGCGGCCATCTTTGTTTACGGGACTGAAAAAAAAACGTTCTGAACATCCGCCGCAGTGAGTGTCTTCTGCGAAATATTACGAGCCACTTTTGCATACCACAGCTCGGTGTGTACTCGGCATTTATCGCCTGGGTGATAAGCGCTGGAACAGTGTGCACGAGGCACATCTCTAAAGTTTTTATTCCGTATAATCTGAGAAAAAATAATTTTATAGCATAAGCATCTTTGTATTTAAACGGGTAATCTAACTTCAAGTACTAAAGGTTTCTGTGTGTGTGTGTGTGTGTGTGTGTGTGTGTGTGTGTGTGTGTGTGTGTGTGTGTGTGTGTGTGTGTGTGTGTGTGTGTGTGTGTGTGTGTGTGTGTGTGTGTCTGTGTGTGTGTGTCTGTGGAAATGCATACTTTTGGTCCATATATGCCAACCAGGGGCAGTAATTTGTAACACGTTATCACCGGAAAACACATTTCCTTATATTACTTTTGTAACTTCTTAATCAGAAGAGTCTCATCCTGAAGCGTCGTGAGCGTATTTTGCCCAAACATATCCTTTTAGATTTGCCTTTTCTTTGTTAACTCGCAAGTAAGGCAACGTTTTAAACAAAACAAATAGCTCGTTTCCCGTTAAAAAGAAAAAAAGAACTGATTATATTTGGGAGTGGTTTGAAGAGCGTCTGGCTATTATTGAGTAAAAACGGAAAGGGGCCATAAATTGGCGAAGCGAATGACGCACAAATCGTAATAGCGTTGCGTTTGCCTTTTTTTTTCTTTTTTCATGCAAGCATTTGGTTTATAATTTAAGTTCAAAGGCGATTAATTTAAAGGGTAAAACCTTGTATCGTCCCTTCGGAAATGCATTTTTTTTGTATGGAGGAAGAGAAAATTTGTACACCTGCAGCATATTGTTTACAAAGAAACGCTTGTGTACCCACGCAATCTCTGGCGGATTAAGCACATGCTTGTGGGACCTGCTTTTTCAAAAGCGGAGAAATCGCGTATCCTCCTCGCCGCAGTCATCGCCACCGCTTCAGCATGAACTCATCAGAGACTTGAGTTGGTGGATCACACGAACTTGGAAGCTCGAAATCAGTGGCAGGGATGCAAATCGTGGTCTTCCCTCGCGTTTGCAGACGGCAGGCGATGTTGCTACAGCAGCAGCCGCATTCCCACGGGAGCCACCAGGGTTCGCCGCTGAGCCGCCTGGGGGCAACCACCATCACGCGGCCATGATGGCCGGACAAGACGACTCCAGCGACGATGAGGACAAGCTCGACGTCGGTGAGGCGTCGGACCTCAGGCCAGACGGTCTTCTGGACCGCGCCGGAGCTTTGGGTAAGCGGCAAGTATACTGGCCTCTTAGGACCTCGGGGCGCTGCTATCGGGGAGCGTTCTGTCGTGCAGACTCGTAAAAATGAACGTGCGCCTATTTATTCTTTGAGCCTGTGGAGATATAATGTGCCACAGGAAATCGAGCACGGGCAGTACACGTGCCTTGATGTCTCAGATTCTGAGTGAATCGCATTTAGCAGTCAATGGGGTTTTCGTTCGGTCACTCCCTCTCTATAAGATTCGTAGAATTGATCGCCCCGAGGCAGAAATGCTGCGAAAAAAAAATAAACTAGATCATCGCAGATTTAGTAAGAACGTCGAATGTTCAAGTTTTTAAATGTTAAATGTTAATCCCAGTTCCTAGGCTATTTTGTTTATAGCCAGACTAAAATTCGAATTTATTTGTTAAAATAAGGTCACCCCGTGCCCCTTTTTGTTTTAAACGTTTACCGTGTCTGTAACACTTCCATTATTACGAATATCGATATAAATTGACACTTAAGACAACCTAAAATTTAATTTGAGATATTTTGTCTTTTTGTTTTATTGTACCTGTTTTTGCTTGGAGAGATTTGTCCCTTACTCTAGGTGTGTTTTGTTTTCTCCGCTACTGCCTACTTTGGGGAGGCGGAAACTTTGTCTAGCCGCGCTTTTGTGGCATCTATTTCCGGTTTCCTCCATCTTCGTTGTGGTGGTAAATTGAAACCTATTTCAAACAGAATGGAGTTAAAAACATAACGTTACACGGAGAAGAGCACGCGTGCTTCCGAACTCTACTTTGAACTGTACAGGACACGAGGGAAAGGCACGCAGCGCCCCTTCACCCCAAGCCGAGCCAGAATAATGCTCCCATGGCCCCGAATACCCTGTTTCTCACCGGCCCGCACCTTTCTACCGCAGACATCCGAAGAGAAGACGGCACCGAAAGACGCTCGTCTCCGGCGTCCACGTCCAGCCCCGTAGGAGACCTGCACGAACGCGCCAAGCTGAGCGCCGCCGCATCAGCCTCTGGAATACCGCAGCCTTCCCCGCTTCTGCCCTACTTCTACCCGCCCTCGCTGTATCCTCCAGGCCTGACCCTGCCTCAACTGTTCTTCCCGGGCGCCATGGCCGGAAGCCTTCCCGCGTCCGCGAACCCAGCCGCGCTGTCCTTCCTCATGGCCAACCACCCGCTGCTGAATCCTGCAGCCTACTCCGAAATGGCGGCGCGCCTCAAGCAGCACCGATTCTCGCCGTACTCCGTTCCTCTGGGCGCTCCCGCGGCCGCCGCTGCAGCAGCCGCGGCTGCAGCGGCAGCCGGAGGCCAGTCTCCGTTCCGGTTGCACGGTTTCTTTCCGGACGAAGGATCTTCATCTTTGCCGAGATCACCGTTGGAAACGATGTTCCAGAGACGAACGCCCTCGACGACGCCACCGCCGGTGCCGGCGCAGGACTCCGGGACCAAGTCCAGCCCGACGGTCAACTCGGAGGACGGCTGCAGTTCTTCCGGGGAGAGCTCCAGGAGTGGCGTGACGGGCAGGACCAGTTCCCCGCCGCCGCTGCTTCTGCTACGGACCACTGGTCGTGCTTCCTCGTCGAGTGATCTCAGGAGCATCGAAAACATCGTGAACGGACTGGAGCGCCGGAGGGACTCGAGGGCCGAGAGCGTTGCCGCGGCGACGGGGAAATCACTCCAGGACAGGACGAGTGCCGGTTGTTAGGACGTGTGTGGTGTGCGTGTGTCGGGGGGACTGAGGGGAGACTGGTTGTGGTCCTGACGTCTCCAACGGGTGTCCGTGGACTGGATCGTGGTTCCAATGCGTCCTCTAGAAAACTGCTTTAGAGTGCGCAAGATAATGGCGTTGAGGCGTCGGCTATATTCATATGTTGAACGGCTGATCATCAATCCTGAATCCTGACTGCTTCGTGAAGGCAGAGTAGTACGTCCGTTATTTATATACAGTCTTACGTGCTACAGTTCCTGTTGCGGCACGTTGCACACTGGAATGGGTCTGGCAGACTACCTCGTGGTGGTGTGCGGTGTTTCGCTTGAAATGGCCCCAGTAAAGGGGAGTCGCAAACGGTACGCGAAATGTGGTCCGTATTACGCTTGGCAAGAAACCAATGGGTTCCAGATGTGATGCTTCTAGCCGCTTCCAAAGGTTGTTGAGCGCCCGTCAAGCCACTCTTAAAGTCCGTTGGCCTTCGTCGTCAGACGTTTCTATATAGATGAACGGCAACTCTTGGATGCTGGAAAGTCTTTAACCGACCAGATACCGACCAGATACCGCTTGATGCGTCATATCTAACAGCCGTTTTTGCCGTGCGCGTAATTCGAATCACACTTGGCGTGTCGGTTTAGAAAACCTTAACCTCGAGTCAAGTGAAGGGAGCTCAGGTCTCGTATGCAGTGATCCTTCAAATTTGCGCTATGTATACAAAACACGAATTGAGAAACTTTCACGAACCGGCTCGTTCCGTCTCCGCAGCAATTTCTGCTCATTATTGTTCAGCAGCGGAGTGACGTCAACTGTCCGAACACATCTCAAAACAATATTGATAGGGTTGTGTATAATCAGGAAGAACCGACGTGCGCATACAGACTTTGTACATTGATGCGGTTTGTAAATGAAGTCAAGAAGGATGCCCGATCTGCATGGGCTGAATGCAGGAACACGCGTGCACGCAAAGAGTTGGCCGTTTGCTTCAATATGCCTCACTCAGTGCTGAGCACGAGTGAACATCCACCGTAAGATTCTAGCTTTGCTAACGTTGGAGAACCTACGAGACGTACGCATTGAGCTTCGCATGCAATACGTGTAACATATACTACTGACCGAGAAACCGCCGTCCCGGCAACGGGTGTTCGGTCGGAGAGACATTGTACATTTGTAAAATCCGAGAATGGTACGTTCTTTGATTGCCTTCGAGATACTTTCCACCAACCAAGTGCATTCGTATACATAAAACCGACATATTTATTATTTTTTTGTGTAGCTTCGGGTTTCCTTCGTATACGTTGGCACGTTCGGGATAACTGAGTGCCGCTGGATCGTTTCTTGTCCGAAACTTCCACTGGAGCTTACATTTTGTCGGTTTGGTAAGCGATATGTTAGCCGTATACCTCAAAGCGGGTATTCGGGAACCTCAGCCTGTCGCCCCTAATGTCAATCGGTAACCCTGTGAGAAACCATGTTCCTGATTTATTATTCGTTTCGCGGTGAAGTTTCTTGAACGTTCAGTAAAAGCCATAGTCGCCTGACAGGTCTCCGGGCGTCTTCTGATCGCTCGTCAGCCAATGAATTTGCGGCATTAATTTATAAGGACGACGAAAAACCAACCAGCAAGCGAGAAGCGTGAACGCAAGATGCCATGCCCTGCGATCATTAAGCTTACCGGGACTCTAAGCAAGCTTTCATATTTTAAAATGGCGCCGAGCTGAAAAGTATTGAACGCAGTCTACTTGTCAGTCAACATAACAATAGGCCAAGTGGTCGGATGTTTATGAGTCTTCTATGATTTTTTTCGGCAGCGGTATATTACAGCCCCGACCAAATCGATAAAAATGATCTCAAAGACGATACGATGAATGGAAGACCTTCGTTTTGTGGCAATATGTCCCGCGAGTGATCTAACCAAGAGCGTATACTGTTTTGGCGGGGTTTAGTAACAACGTCTCGTAAATTGAAAGAAGCAAATAGGAAATAAAAAAAAGTGTCTTAGTCTTATATTTCTCGTGGCTCGGAGTGTAAAATCTGTGTTACCAAAGAAGAAACAATCCACTACACCCGCCCTTTTTCGTTGCTTTTCTTTTTTGTGTCCGCATGAATGAATGTTTTACCTGTATATAGTTTGGTGAAAAGAATTTTCCTGCTTAAAAGTGATACAACCGACAAAATAAAGAAGAAGAAAAACGTTTGGTGGTGGTCATGTCTTTGCCGTGAACAAATATATTGTCGACACCGGAATGAGATGCTATTGACGTCTCGCTGATATTGCAATTTTGATAATTTCACTCAGAATCAAGGTAAACTACTCATCATTGATTCGTGCGAAGAAATATATAAGCAATTACCTATAAGTCTCATGAAAAGTGCGAAATAGTTCAACTTTAATTAACGGATCGTGGTACATGTCCCCGCTTCGCGCAGCGTTACCAAATGTACAGACATGGGAGAGATCCTAACCCAAACGGTTAGAGAAAAAGGGAAGGAGGAACTGGTATTTGAGCTCCCCTCTTAGCCGGACCGTCTTTGCCCGTCACCTCATAAATTCGTACAAAAGCGGCTTTCCTCCAAATCCCGCCTGCGGCTTAAGAACATAAGGACGTTACCAGCTTTAATTATCTCGTAATGTCTGGGTAGCGTATGAGATGAGACCGCCATCGGACAATAACAATAGAAGCCGATCATGAGACTAGTAAAGATTTCATAATTAGGCCCCTTCTAAAGTAACTATTCCGTTGGAGGCTACCAGCCGCACTGATTTCACTTTTTATTCCTATTTGTTACTTATTTTACCCTCGGATTAATGGTCTATTAGGAACGACGGCCATTGTCTCCATTCTCTGCTATGTAGACATAATATATACAGTTTTTCTTTTTTTTAATTAAAAGATTTGTTTAAAAGAAGCCGTCAAAATTACTTATCCGGATTTTGCAGGTGAGTTATACGGCTAGGGGGACAGAGTATAGGGGACTAATCATAACAATCATTTGTGTCAATTAATTAAAATTCGTTAATTAACTTTTTAATTAACGAAAATAGACATATGGTTCCAATTAGAAACTTGCTCAGCGTCATCGAAATCCACTAAATCAACTCTTTTTAGAAGGATATAACGCAGGGGCGGTATGTTACGGCGTTCGGTAAAAACACTCAGGACTGTCAAAGATAACCGAAAAGAAAGCTAAGAAAGTTCTTTGTTATAGTTCCCTTTCTGCTTTGATTACTTTGAGGGTTTCGGTGCTAAAGGGTTCCCATGAAATCCTGAAAACTATGTCCTTTGTACCACTTTCATTCC
>JAZHYW010044264.1:0-62699 GCA_037355805.1 Ixodes ricinus | reverse complement strand
GGCGGTATCCTCTCCAGCATGTCACGACAACTTTTTTCTTTTTTATTGCGTCGCGACATATCGCCGTGGGATGAGAAGCTATATGGCGGGAAAGCCCTGCAGAACGGCATCCGCTCTGCATCCGGCATATTACAACTTGACACCCTGTCACACGTTTTAACGTGACATGGTATCTGGCAAGGTGTCTCGGAATTTCGTGAAGCCTGGATGAGAGCGTGGTCGCGAGGGTCGATGCTGATTGGCTGACGGGCGGGAGAGGAGGTGAGGCGCTTGACGCAGATTGGCTAACTGGGCAGTGCAGACGGAGGAGTTCGCGGACCACCCGCGCGCACCGAAGGACACGAGCCTCGAGACCATGGAAGGCTCTGGAAGATCGCCGGGATTTATCAACGCGATTAACGGTAGTATCGCCCATATGAACAACTGTCGGGCGTACTCATTTGTGCGCGTGAAACTCTGCGGTGAAGAGCGCCTTGAACGCGGGCGTCTCAACGTCTGGAAACTTTGTGTATCGCTAAGCGTTTGTGATGCCAAAGAAGGTTCCAGGCAAATGGAAGGGGGGCATTACTGCAAAAAGAGATTATATTAAAAAATATTTTTAAAGGTCGTACTTGTCCCACAGCGCAGAAAGCGGCGTCGTTGTGCCCGAGAGATGGTTATAAAAATACGTCATCATGCACAGCGCCGCTCGATCAGTGCGTTCAAGGACGACGCCATTTTGGACGCCGTCCTTCAGGGCCATCCTCAGACGTCTTCCTCTAAAACGTGTGGTCCTTGAAGTCACTCCTGAGGTTCTCCTTAATCGTCTGGCCTCTCGACGTCGTTCTCGACGTTGTCCTGGGCGTCCATCTTGGCGTCGTTCTCGAAGTCGACTTTGAGGTCGTCTCAGAAGCTGTCCTAGATCGCCTTCTTGAGATCGTCCAAGAGGGGCCCTTGACGTCGTCTTCTAGGCGTCGTTCTCGACCTCGTCCTTAGACTCGTCCTCTAGGCGCAAGTCGTTCTCGACGTTGTCCTAGACGGCGTCCTTAAGGTCGTCGTAAAGGTCGTCCCAGAAGATCGTCCTAGATGTCGTCCTCGACGTCGTCCTAGGCGTTGTCCTTGGAGGTCATCCTCGAAGAGGTCGTCCTCGGCGTCGTCCTAGACGCCGTCGTTCACAGTCGTCCTCGACGTTTTCCTAGAGGTCTTCCTGAGCGCCGTACTTGACGTACATCTCTAGGACGTCGTCCTAAGCGTGGTCCCAAACATTAATACGTGTAGAAACATTTACAAAAACATGTTCTCCCGGCGGGACTATAACGCGTTCGCTCTTCCTACACGCAAGCAGATCTTAGGTATATGCGCCTGTAATGTTGCAACTTCGTCTATAGTAAGCAATTGGCAACTTTTTTCTCTGCAAAGTCCTGGCAGTTTTCTTTTATATGCGACTTGCAAACTTTATAATCACCCCGCCTCTAATGCCAGTAGGAAAGGCTTGTATTTCTTTCTACGGTATGGCATAGGCATATGCTCAACTATTTCTGCTGGCATCGAGCCTGCTAAAAGTCAAGAGGGGGTCCCGAAACGG
This sequence comes from Ixodes ricinus, assembly GCA_037355805.1. Lineage (NCBI taxonomy): Eukaryota > Metazoa > Arthropoda > Arachnida > Ixodida > Ixodidae > Ixodes > Ixodes ricinus. Next base: position 61,135 of record JAZHYW010044264.1, on the reverse strand, counting down.
AGGACCTCAATATTTGTGGATCTTGCAAGCTATAAATTGCGCTTGAGCTGCGGCAGCTCTCTAGACTCTTGGTCTCTGCCACATGCCAGAGCTCTAAGCAATGGTCACGTCTGCTACTACAGCGTACAAGAGACACGGCGTTCGCCGCAGAGCATGATGACAGACAATGACCAGGCACGTTCGAAGGATGTTTGCACCGCGCACATGACCTCCTTAATACATGTGCAGGCAGTTTTTGTATGACCAATGGGGACTGGACCATCTTACGATGGAAGAAGCACGCGTCAGACAATGGCTGCAGACTGTATTTATGTACGATATATTCGCAATTCTGGCCAGGCGGGCTTTAAGAATCCCGCCTGAAACCAAAACTGTCGGGTATTAAATAGCTTGCTGTACCAACACACAATTAGTCTTTGCCATATGATAACTGACTTTCTTTTTTCTTTAAAAACCGCGTTACGAATTGTATATCTAACGTTCACCAGAAAAGTGTTCTCCTTGCTCCCACGAAGTCACTGCTTGGCTTCATGCACGCAGTGACTTTGTGGCTTTGTCATTTTCGTGAAGGTTTTTATTTTTATGTGTATCTATCTGATATTCGTCTTATATTGCCTGTCCGCTTTACAAAACTGAGCATGGTGACCGGTGTCTGCACCCCAAGCGCTGGTTGCGACTCTGTAGGTATCATTGCGTCAAGGTGGAGCTCTCCAACACAACTTTTACGGCCACTATTGGAGTGTCTGCGCAGCTGATCCCAGGGTATATGTATAAGTCGTGGCACGCTAAATTTAGCGGTAAATCTTTGTGGGAATCTGCATGTTACCCGACGTCATGTCACAGTGCCACCTGACGTCGCAGTTTCCCCTCTAAATTTAGGTCGAAAATACATGCTACACCTGACGGGAATTTAGTGTCACGGAAGGTGATGATGTCACGCAAAGCCACGGTGCTTGACTTCATGTGACGTCATGGTGTCGCTTGACGTTATAGTGTCACATCACCGTTCGTCAAGTTTAACGGGATGTAGATCGGATAAATTTCAGCACGGCAATGTGCAGCAAGTTGTCATCGTCCGAGCTGTGAGTCCCTTGGACGAGCGAGGCCTCTAGAACACCACTTACTATTCGATTGCCACGTGTAGCTTTGCTCGACGCCCTTGAAAAGACCGGGGAAGAGGAAGAGCGACCCGAGGCCCCCGGATCACTCCACTCCGAGGCGGGGCGCTTGGCCGTCCGCCTCCGCCAAGGCACGCACGCGAAATCTGGCGTCGCGTCTTGATTCGACGCAGATAGGCGACGCTCTAAGTGCCGCGACTAGGCGCGCATCGCCCACGCCACGGGGGGCGCTTTTAGAACCCGCAGCCCTTCGCCACTGCGCTCACCCCGCCGCGCTTTCTGCCAGGCGCCGAACAATGAGCTCTCGTTGAAGGAGACCCCGGTTTAAACCTCCCGGTCGAGAACTGACTGGGACCTGGCTTCCCCGACGCAACCCCCGAGATTAAGAGAAAAGCGGCGGCTCATTCGAGTTCATGGCTCCCTCCCCGCTCATCGCGGAGTTTCAGATTCGGGGGTGCGATAGCAAGTCGCGGTTGGAGGAGCGCCGATTAGAGGGGAGCCGCGCTCGACGCTGGCATGTCGCGACTCGCGGACCTCAGCAAGGCAGCGTGGCTGGCTGCTGCGCTGGCTCGGCTGGCGTGCTTTCTTCTCGCTATATAGCCGGCACGGTTTCGTAGACGTCTGCGCGTGGAGGTAGTGTGCCTGTGTGCGACGTGGCGTGTACCTTTCGGGCCAGTTGGTCGCTGGTGCCCATGGCTCGTGCTGGGAGCAGCGGTTAAGGGCTGCGATGTCCTGTATATATAGCTAGCATTCGAGACTCGGTCGTGGCTTGTTCACACGTTTTAATTTGTCCTGAATTCTCATATGTGCCGCCGAGAAGTAACGCATTGTCATTGCCACTCTCTCACATGCGCACAAAGTGTCATCTTTACAATCTCCGGTGTTACCGCGCCGTATCAATAGAATCAATTCTCTGAAGCTGCGGTCACACTGCTCGCACATGCATCAGGTATAAATGACGTAAAGCTATGGCTACGCCTTCATCTCTCAACGCACGGTTCGAACGCTTTCCGAACGCGTTCACCATTCGCGTTTGAACACTGAGTAGAGATAAAGGCAGGCTATGCTTTATTTCACCACGATTTCACCTTCAGTCCAGACGCAGCCATCGCTATACCAGCTGATGGTACCAATAATCAATCAGACAGCGTCACAAAGTGCACAATCATGATGTTCGTCCTGTTTCTGTTCGCGTTTATCATCCACGCCTGAACCAATCATAAAAAAGGCCCAGTGACTTGCGCTTTTGAGGCTGCTTGATTGGACCCCATTACCTCGTGTAGCGTCGACTGCTTCTGGACTTAAGCTGAAACAACGTCTTCGTAGCCCTTGTCTCTACCCTCTCGATCTACTCCTCTCCCAAGGAATAGATAAAAAAGCCCATTTTTCAAGAAATAATTTCTGGTATCACGTTAAAAAGAGGAAAGGTTTAATATATAGCTTTCGGGTTATAAAAGCGTCCCATCTTTCATTTTCCCGCTCTAAAACCGTCATTAATTTATTTCTGACGCTCTACCAACAGTAAAAACGATTCAGTGACGCAACTGGCAAGCTGGAAGTTTCACACCTTGGCTCACGCGATCCGAATTGCAGGAACGCCCGGCTTCCCGTATCGCTATACCACACACACACACGCGCGCGGAGATAAAAGCGGCGTGAGGTGTTTCTCTCCTCCTTTATTTCTATTTCGTCAGCTGCAAGCTGGAAGAGTGGCTCTCGTGTTAGCTAAAAAAGTCACGCGCTCCGCGAACCGTCAAGCGTTTACAGCCTCGCGTCGTTTCAACACCGTTCTCGACCGGCGCTCTCTATCTGTTATATACAGTTCCGCTGAAAAAAGAAAACCTGCGGGCAGGCTGCACAGTTGCGTCACTCTGCATGTGCGTGCTGGTTGTACACAGAATATGGGCGGTGCTTGGCTACATCGAGCGCGTCGCCTTTTTTCGCAGCTTTCTGGCGCAGTCTCGGCATATGCTCGCTCGTGTAACTCACGACTGCGTATCATGTTCAAGCAGGCGCCTCGACCACACCGCCTGCATGTAGTGTCATATCTCTCCACCGATGATTCAGAGGTATACAATAGCCACACTCGGGATTTTATAAAAAAAAAGAAGGAAAAACCTGCCCCTTGGTTATAACGAAAAATAATGCCAAGTATACAGTCGCCGGTCTTATGAGCTGTCTCAGTTACAGGGCCGTGCAACGATATTGGCTAGGAATATTTATCACTATTCACAAGCTTACTGGCACTGGTGGGACACAAGTCAAAATCGCATGTAACGTCGTTGACCAAAAACCTTTTTTTTTTTTTTTTTTTTTGTCGCCGTTTAACCTTTTAGGCAAAAGAGAACGTTTTTTATTAGTCTCTCCTTACACAAACACTAGATGCTCGAGGTTGTGGGGATCCCATTGTTGGCCTTGTCAACAATGCGATCCACAGAGATTTTGTCATGATGCTTTGCGATCGCCGCAGTGACCATATTTAAATGCGGCTCGTAAAGTGGACACAATCACTCACTGCGTGATCATTTTGATTTGGGGCCGCGACAGTAAACGCCTAGATTTGCATTCGGGTCTATGGCTCGTGCGCATTGGATACGATGACTGGATAGGCGAACCTTAACAATGTGTGGAACTTAGTGCGTGCCCTGTACTTTGCCAACCCCAGCGCGTGGCGTGGGTATGATGAATATTGACGTCATATATTAGACTCTAGATCCCATGGCCGCTTGTTCTGTCTGCGAGATAAAGGGTGAACGCTGCTCGTTTTTCTTCAATTTTTCTGTGACTGCCATTACGGGAGAAAACAAAAAACAAAAACAAGTTATGAAGTTTGTTTGGTAGGTTATGAACAAAGCAGAATTATTTTAAACGAAATTTACTGAAACTACAAAAATTGCTTAGGGGACATGCGACAGCGGAACATATTTTCATTTACTATTTACGATAGTTGAATAGCATTTTTACGGCTTATAGTGCTTTATCGCTTTTTTATAAATCTGGTGTTAGTTTTGATATAACTCTTTTTTATTTACATTCTGAATGCAATGCACACGCAGAAAGAAACATCTTTTCGCGCACATTCGGGAGCATGACGACACACTTAAAAGAGCCTAGTAAAATGAACTAAATCGCTCCTTTTTATGCCCAGAGTGAACTTAACAACATAAATAATATGTGCGATACCTATTTTATTTTGAAATAATTGAAAACCGCAAAAACATCATTTCCATAGGGCTAAAAAAGTTCCTTAAAGTTTTGATAAATATAAAAAACTTATACAGTCCAACCAAACCTTGATAGTTACATTCTACATATTGTAAAGTACGTATATGCATGTCAAATTCGGGCTGTGATAGGACAAAGTTAAAAACAAAATTTATGTTGGCAAATTTTAAAGAAGCCCCAAAACTATATAGAGAAGTGCGCATTTGAATCTTAACGTATGCATGTGCATCGACACTCATTTGCGGCGGGAAAAATAATATTTTATTAATAATTTTTAGTTGGCAATTGAAGCTACACAGGACTACGATGGAGAGGAGACAGATAGGCCTACTTCTCAAAATAAATGTGACGACGGGCGACGTCACAATATTAGAACCTTGCAGAAAAGAATGGCTTAAATTTATGCCGTTCTGACTCCAAGTTTGCCGTGGCGTCTGCGTTGAGGCACTGCACGGGCCTACTTTTGAGGTCCAGCCCTGGCCCGGGCCCGCTGACTCTTAGTCTAACCCGACCCGAACCCGGCCCAACGGGATGCCTACCTAATCAGGCCCGGCCCGTCCTCGGCCCGATGAGATGCCTACCTGATCATGCCCGGCCCGGGCCTGGCCCGGTAAGAGGCCAAGGCATGCCTCATCTCTTACATGCAAAGGTGCCATTGGGAGGTGTTGGTGCATTTGATTCGTTTAGCCTAATTGGCATGAAAGACGCTGTCAAGACGTTATGTGTCGGCATAAAATTGCGAATGTCAACATGGAGATCTTAATGGCACTCGTCCAAAAGATGAAGAAAAGTTTCGAAACATTATAGAACTTATACAAGTCTCAGATTCTAAGCAGTCAAATATGAACTAAAGTCACGATGGATTAAATATGTTTCAGTATTTGCGTGTCTCCGGGTTTAAGCCAGTCCCGGGCCCGAAACAGTTCGTTCTACTTTTGCCTGGGCCCGGCCCGAATCCGGAAACAACCTGTGCTACCCGGCCCGGGTTTTTGAAACGACCCGGCCCAGTGCGGAGCTTTAGTCTGCGTAGTTGACTAATTTAGAGATCATAACTGGCACTTAATATTTTTATGCTAAAAATAGGATGATTCAAATATGAAAAAAAAAAGAATCACAATTAAAACCAAAATTACATTTATGCAAAACATTTGCCATTTTTCGACCCGCAATCTCTTTTTAAGTGCATGCCAGAAAGGGATAACATTCCGCACGGGGTGCCTGTGCACTCTAAAAAAAGCCCGTGTGTCTACTTTCCCGCACAACACTCATCGCCAATCATCGCAACTTATGGAGGCAGCTCAGCGAATGAAGATGCCGAAACATATGTTTAGACCAAAAAAACTTTTCAGCCTTTCCATTCTGGTGAAAAAGGAAGACCAGCGAAGCTGTAATATGGCGGGAATGAACTAATGGCCGGCCGCAAGTCGGCAAGCCAGGAGTGGAAAAACCAGAAAGGTTCGCCGCCACCTATCAGCGACGGCGACAACCAGACAACCGGCAAGCCGGTTGGTCTCGGTTTCCGCCGTCGCTTATAGAATGGCGGTAGGTGTCTAGAGTTCTTTGTCATCATTTGTTTGCTGACGAACCCGACCCTGGGGAAACTAGCCCTTAACAGCTCCGCTGTAAAACGCATGATCTGAGTGTGACATTAACTTAAGCAATGCAAGCGTGACGTTTTGCATTCTCAGACTTCGTTTTTTTGGTCTAAACATAGGTTTCGGAGTCGTAGCCAGGTCGGCTGCCTCCCGTAAGCCGCGGTGCTTGTCTCTCCGAGTGTTTTTTCGGAGAAAGTAGACGCACGGGCTTTTTTTAGAGTCGGTATGCTAAGCTAGAATACCGACTGCCACATTTGCGAAATGTAGGAAATATGGCAGTCTATATAGACTTTCTTTTTTTAGCAGCATGACGTATCCTGGGCTCTCCGCACTTGACTTTTTTTTTAGATCAAGCCTTTATTCAGCTCGCATTGTTATACTCCTGTACAAGCATGTCTACCTGTAGGTATATTCAATGCTAATTAAAACTATTCAGAGAAAAGTGCTGGTGAATTTATTTAACAGCCAGGTACATCTTCCGCTTTTGCGAAACAGAACCAATTTGTTAACCTCGCTAGACTCACTTTGTTTACAAGTTCTACAATCATGTCGCCTCGAGAGAGTGTTATCACCACGTCTCTTTTTCTTCGGGCGTAAAGCGGCGCCAGTTGCTTTCCAACAAATTCCTGTTAGTCGAGGAGAACCCCCATTGGCTGTCGGGTCCCCGGGGCGATTACGCACAGCCCAAGATGGCGACACCGTGCGGGGGCCCCGCGCTGCAGGGAACCAGCTCCGCGTGCAGCATAAACTGCGGGAGCCGCTCGTTAATCTCGGAGGCGACCCGAACAGCGCCAGATGTCCATCGCGAGATCCTCTCGCTGGAGCGCCGTCGCGTTCGCTATACCGGTCTCCGAGTCGCATCTCTGAACAAATCTCTAGCATCCGAACCACGCACACTCGGCGAGAAAAGGAGGCGGAAAGAACCAGAGTCTGCACGTGGATGCTTCAGACAAGCATCTTGATTCGCGATTCTTTCTCAAATCGTAGTAGGCTCCGAACGACAGGACATCGCTTTGCGGGTGCGCAACCCACCTTGTCCCAGTCCGAGTGTGTAGTATACACGCTCGTCGTGATCGTACTTCGATTTGTGCAAGGATCAGAGCTTCGTGTATTTAGTATATACTCCCGGCTGGAGTACATTACTCGCGGCGGCGTTCCGTCCGCTGGAGGTCGAGGCGCTGTCCGTGCCGGTCGGGGCAAGTGCTTCTTAAACGGGCACTGACACTCCAAAAGGTCGTGTTTGTTTTAGTTATATAAAAAAAAACATGCGAGTTGTAGTCATAGACATGGAAAAGAATAACACTGGCGCAAAAACAAATTTACTCACGCGCGCGACCGCCTTTTTTTTTTTTTTGGCGCCCTTCTTTTCGTTTTTATTTCCTCGCTTGTTTTTACTTGTGACCTAATCAATTAGGAAATTTAGAAGCTTTGTAAGCGACATTTATAGCAATATTTATTACCAGCATTCGTAAAACATTTTTTTATCGCAATTGCAAACACCACTAAGGCCCTTCTTTTGAAATACCGAAAATCGGAGTCCGGTGTGATGTCGCCACCTGGCTTATTATCCTCCCTCGGAAAACATGGCGGTGATCGACGCATGTAGCAGCGAGGGTGATCGGTGAGTCGGGGAATGGGAGGCAGTTTTGTTTTTTTGAGGTGCCCGACAACCTCTAAGACTTCGAAAACAAAACGTAGAACGGTCAAAACAACTGGGTTTGGTGTCTATCTATAATGTAGTTTCCGTTGTGACTACGCCGGGGCAGCCTTTCACGCGGAACCGTGGCCCCTCCCGTCGCTCAGAAAAGTCCACTGCGCGTTCTCTTCGACCTCATACAGTTTCAAAGAATTTGAGATTGCCAAAAGAGCCCCAAAAATAATTTCAAACTTGAAAGTGAAGCGTTGTCTGCTCACAGCGATAGGCAGCACGCACGGAGCGGTTAATCGCGACGGGACGCGGGTGAACACGACACGGATGCGTGACAGAAACTCGAGTTGCAGAACGACTCAATCTTTGACGTCACTATAGTGACGCAAAAGATTGAGTCGTTTTGCAACTCGAGTTTAGACTTCCGGCGTGATCTGCGGCAGTGTATACACTGCCGCAGATCACACCGGAAGTAGAAATTTGGCTTTTGGAAATAGTTTTTGTACTTCACAATTACTGAGTTCCGAAGTTTCAAATTTTGAGGGTAATGTCCAGGCATCGTATTCAATCGTTTCGGATAATAAAAAAATATTACTTTGATCTGTCAGTTACCCTTTAGGCCGCAGTGACACTGCTCATACGTCGTACAAGAGACACGGTGTTCGCTGCATATATCATTGAGAGAATGATCTTTGGACACGTCTCCAGAGCGTTCGAAGCCTGCGTGCTTCATCCATATGCACGCTTTGAACAAGTCTGCACAACGTTCTTGTATGACCAATATGACCAGTGGCGTATCAACTTGTTTTTAAGTGTGTGTGTGTGTGTGGGGGTGGGGGGGGGCAAATCCCCCTCCCTCCCCAGGGTCGCATATGTTTACTAGTGATGGGCCGAACTTTTGCCGAATCTTGGGATTCGGCGGAGGCGAACTTTTGCCGAACTCTTTTTTAAAGATTCTGCAAAGATTCGGCAAAAATACACTGTTCATCATCATCCTCATCATTTATTTTGCCTTGAGGGCCCGTGGGCCCTTTTGCAGGGCCCACGGGCCCTTGCAGAAGAACAAATAAAACAGTAAACAAAATTATAACACTGTCCGCTAGCTAGGTAGGTTAGATAAAGAGAGGGTAATGGCTTCAACAAATTTAGTAGTATCACTAAGAGAAACGATGTTCTGAGGTAGTCAATTCCAATCCTCGATGGCCAATGGTAGTGTGGAAGTCTTTGTGAGAAACAGTTGATGATCGAATTGGGCGTAATTTACATAGGTGATCTAGACGCGGGAAAATACGATTAGGAGGTAATAGCCGTGATTCTTTGAGGTGGCTATTGTGATTAAAAATTCCATGGAGGAGAAAAAGGCGTGATACTCGGCGGCGAAGGGAAAGCGATTGAAGGTTAGCTGATTGGCGTAATTCTGATATGCTGGTATATGGTGAGTAGTTGTTATAAATAAAGCGAAGCCCATACAAAAATGTCCTATGGTCGGCTATAGAAAATTCTTTGTATGGTCGGCTTTAGCTATTTGGCCCAATTAGCTAAAGAATTTTCTATGGCTGTCTTTAGCATTTTTTATGGTCGCCTTTATGGGCCTCTTTAGCTTTGTCTATGGCCCTATCGCTGTCCAGCCATAGCGCTCTTTAGCTTGTCTAATGGTTGGCTAAAGACTTCTCTATGGCTTACCCTATGGCTCTCTTTAGCCAGCAAACTCTAAAAAAAAATGTTACTTCAAGTACCCCCGACTTGTGAACGCTACATGGCAGATAATACGTACATGTCTGAACACACAGAATACACAGAACACAAGCAGAACACTACACCACACAACAGCAACAATGCCGCGACACCGGACCCCTCTCTTCATATGCTACGTTCGCGCTAGCTGTATATATGGCAGTCTAATTTTTGAATCCGACTTTTTCGGTGACCCATCATTTGTCGCAAAAACACGGAGAGGCGGAGCGAATATTACTCGTACTTAATACATTATTTGAATTGTCTCTTGGAATAGCCCCCATCTCTTAATTCAACACCCTGAAAAAAGCAAATGTAGATCATTAGGCTAATTAACTAAAATGTATTAATTATCTTTTTAATCAGTTTGATGAATCACGTTGACAATGCAGTGATGACATGCAGTACACTGGTGCTGAAGATTGCAATCAAGCTATTGCTTGATTGCAGTGTTCGGCGCCAGTGTAATTTATTTTCACTTTTGGGGGTAATAATTAATTTTAATTGTTGCACAAGTATTTTAATGGATTTTTCAAACAAACAATATTACTGGTTTTCACGACTCGTTGCAACAGCAGAGAACATATCTTGGGTCATGGTTTGTCACCGGCATTACAGAAATTTAGTATTGATTTAATTTTCTAACCTGGAGTGTTTTTACTAAAACAGTAAGCGCCGGTAGTGATTTTCTATAGGCGTGGAAAGAAAATTTATTGGTTCTTAGTCTTTAGACTCGGGGCCATAAATTTTTCTATAGACGGGTAAAGACAATTTATTGGTTTCCAGTCTTTAAACTCGGGGCCAAAGAATTTTCTATAGGCGGGTAAAGAACATTTATTGGTTCGCTGTCTTTAGACATGGGGCCATGTAATTTTCTATAGGCGTCTAAAGAAATTTTATTGGTTCCCAGTCTTTAGGCTTAAGGCCATAAAATTTTCTATAGACGGCTAAAGACAATTTATTGGTTCCCAGTCTTTAGGCTTGTGGCCATAGAATTTTCTATAGGCGGGTAAAGAAAATTTATTGGTTCCCAGTCTTTAGACACAGGGCCATAGATTTTTCTATAGCTGGCTGTAGCTGTCTTTATGGATTTCTATGGCCGACCATAGAGGGCCATAGGGGGTGATAGCCTGCCATATAATTTTCCATAGACGACCATAGACCATTTTTGTATGGGAGGGCTCTGTTTTGTACGGATTCTAGATTATTTGCAAGGTAGGACTGCCATGGGGACCATATAGATGAGGCGTATTCTAACTTAGATCTTATAAGAGTAGTATACGCTAGTCGTTTTACGGAGGGTGTAGCAAGTATGAGTTTACGGCGCAAAATATCCGAGAGAACGGTTAGTATCAGAAATAACAAAAGTTAAGTGAGTAGTCCATGATAGGTCAGAGGTGAGATGATCACCCAGGTATTTATAAGATGAGTATGCTATTACTTGAGTGATAGTGAGGTAATACGAAAATGGTGTGGCACGCGAACTGCGGGAAAATGATAGGAATCTACATTTATTGAAATTTAACGTCATCTGCCATTTTTCACACCAATGGATTACCAGACTCAAGGTCTTCCTGGAGAGCATGATGATCATGGTATGAAAGAATGGGTCGGTAAATGACACAATCGTCGGCGAACAGGCGCACAGAAGAAGCTATATTAAGGTGGAGATCTTTAATATAGATTAGGAACAGAAGGGGACAAGTACGGTTTCCTGGGGGATACCTGACGTTACGGTAGAGGTGGAAGATTTTACGTTGTTAGCGGAGGAATATTGCTTACGGCTAATTAGGGATTCAGAAATCCACTTAACAACAGAGGGATGAATATTATTTATCGTTAAGCTTTGTTAAAAGACGTTGGTGTGGTACTTTGTTGAATGCTTTGGAGAAGTCAATGAAAATGGCGTTGGTCTGAATATTCGAATCGAAGCTCGAATAAATATCAGCAAGGAAGGCGGTTAGCTGGGTTTCACAAGAGTAAGATTTACGAAATCCGTGCTGATGTTCAAAAAGAAGGTTATGGGAGTCAAGAAAGTTTATTATATTTGAGTAAAGTATATGCTCCATGAGCTTAGATGGAACACTGGTGAGAGAGATGGGTCGGTAATTACTTATTAGTTGGCGATCACCAGTTTTGTGAACAGGTGTTACGTTGGCTATTTTCCAAACTTAACGTTGATATTTAGTTTTTTCTCACGAAAAAAGGTTTATGTTTTTTTTCTTAACTTAAATACAACATGTAGTGCCTATTGACACAGTTATTACTAAATAAGGTGATATTCTGCAAGATAATTGTATCGGTGTCGCTTTTGTGTGTTTACTTGCAATTTTAGTGTCTGCTTCCAGAAAGTGGCGTGACAACGAGGTTGGGCAGTAACCGGCGCAGTCACAAATCACGCTACCAGAGTTTTGATTTTGAGACTTCATCAGCGCACGCCTGCAAGTGTGTTTACATTGTTAAAATAAAGGCAATCACTGCGTTCTTACTTTCTCTGGGAGTCGCCGTTTCGTGCGCGAAAACGAATGCAACGGTTGCTGAGCCTTCACCAGAAGAGATAACAATATTGTAAATATGCATGTTTTTCGATTTGAGTCACTTGACGTCAGCTCTGCATGAAAGTGTGCGTTCCATATTCGCAACGTGCCGTTTTTAACCTTTAAAATTCCGGTTTCTGGTGTTAGGACACACACGGACGTTTAGGAAGATGGGGAGAGTTAGGAATGTCAGATGTGCAACGTCGAGCATGATAGATAGTTCTGTGTTTAGTTTTATGCAGATACATGAAAATCGCGAAATAACGCGAACTAAAAAGCAATATTATTCTGTTTTGGCACAAACTACTTGTGAGCCGAAAATAGGATTGTTATAATAATAATAATAATAATAATAAATTAATAATAATAATAATAATTTATTTTACACAAACTGGAAGGGGCACCATGTGGTGGTGTGCGGGGCTAGGCAGATAGGTGAAAACCCTTACGCAGAGCGCCTGCCAGCCCGCCACCACATGTGAAAAAACAAAACCGATATATAAATGTACAGAATATACACACTACAGAAAGTGCGTAAAAAGGAAAGAAAAGAAGGGGAAAACATGTATCACATTATGACGAGGATGCCAGCTGCATCCCATACATTCTGGCAAGCTCTCGTGACTCTGCCCCGTTTGACGGCAGTGGGCTGCGAACACTGAGCGTAATTGTCAGTTGTCAGTCAATGTTTCAACTACCTTGTTTCATCAATGGAAAGGTCAAATGAAAATCACGTTATCCAGAATGCACCCCATCATTTCTCACTAGCCCAGTGGACTGCGTAAATTACTGGTCGATCTTCTGTTCTTCAGGCAGAAAATATTAAAGAGAACCACACTCGCCAAAGCTCACAAACGCACAGTTACCGTGTTGCCTACTCCACACCTCGCCGTAACCGCTGGTTGCACTAAGCTGTACGATGGTAACCGCGCGACTGCGCGGCGTCCATTTGCGATCCATGGCCCCGTCGCGTTCGTGCGCGCGCGCAGCCATTTGCCGAATTTTTGCCGAATCTTTGCAGAACTTTCCTTCTAAATTTCGGCATGTGCGGAACTTTGCCGAATCTGAAGTTCGGCAGATTCGGTCCATCACTAACTTTTACGGCGCAGGTGACAGACCCCCTAGCAACGACGCTCACGCCAGATTGGCTGCTCGGCAACGCGCGGGAACTTAAATTTTGGATTCGGACAGCGCGTGAATATAGCCTCCCCCCCCTCCCCCCGCCTGCGTTCACGCCGCTTCGCGGCGACAGTGTGCGGCTGCTAATTACAAAACAATTAACCCACTTAGCCCCCCCCCCCCCCTCCCCCCCGCTTCTACCCCCGTACACGCCGCTTTGCAGCCGGCAACCCAAGCCCCGCTGTCCCCCATGCACATCCGTAAATAGAGTGAGTCCCATACGATTTAGTTCAGCGATGTTTCGTCGACAACATTTTTTTTTTCAGTGTTAATCGTAAAAAAGAAATGTCGTAAATATCGCCAAATGCCTCGACAAAACAAAATGTTCGAGGAAAAAAAAAGATAAGCCAACACCGTGGATAGAAGCCGGGTCTGCTACGTATGAGGCAGACATCTTACAACTAAGTTACGCTACCGCTTTGGAAACTCGCATTGTAATTACTGCCTATGTTGACGGCGGCAGCGCCTATCTCCATGAACCAGCCAATCCGGCGTGAGCGCCTTTGCTAGGGTTTGTATCGCCTGCGCGTTAAAAATATGCCCCCGCGGGTCGGGGGGCGGTGCCCTTGGTATTCCTTGGGCGCCGCCGGCCAGTGTTTGCCCTGCCCAGTGGCGGCTGTTTCAGGGGGGCAAAACACATGCCTTGCCCCCCCACTCTGAGAACTGGGGGGCAAGCGCCCCCCTTGCCCCCCCGGTTGGTACGCCCATGTATGTGACTGAGGCTCTCGTTTCCAGTGTGTCGAATGAATCACGTGGGTATAACACTACGGGTACCTGCAGCTGCGTTTCGAAAGGCTGAGCAGTTTCGTACAGTTTGTGGGTCTGGGGCACCCATTTCCTCCGGTTTCATGGAATCTGCAGTTTATGTCGATACTCTGTAGTCGTCGAAACGCCCTTCCTTGTCACGGCTCCTGAGGAGAAAAACGAGCAATAGACCATTTGCTCTATTACTCAAGCATCAAGGAGAATGCAGGGATTGGTGTTCCACGCGCCGCACGCGCACGCCTTCTTCGTATAAAAAATTTGAAGTAAATAACCAAAGTAAAGCGTTGATGAACGCGCGTGCAAGATGCCATTTGTTTTAGGTATTTGCTTTAGAAAAGTTACTACTGCTGAGGCCAGCGCGTGTGGCGCGTGGAACACCAATCCCTGCATTCTCCTTGATGCTTGGGTAATATAGCAATACGCTATTAGGGCCCGCGTTCTTGCGACGTGTTGGTTGGACCATTCGGACAACGCGTAATATAATGCGTTGCCGGAAACAGTTCTTTACGGCCAGAATAGAAAGAGGATTCTACACAAATGCAACCGACCTCTCCTGGTAACTGCTGCCTCGTTGTTTTTTGTGTTTTTTTCTGGTGTCGACAAACACGTTCAGTTACAAGTACGTACGCCAGGGCGACATGGCCTAGCCTACCACATCTACTCGCCGCACTCGCAATGTATGGACTATCTAACGCTTTGCGTTTTGTCGCGAGGGAATATCTGGACGGCGGAGCATGCGTCCACGTTGTCATGTAGCGTTGCCCCGTATACACGATGGAGTTGCGATGACCATGTGGCTTTCCTATATCAGGTAATGTAGTGAAAGGAGAGAAAAGGCACTGGGAGGCCGGGTAACCAGGAGGGGTCAGTGCGAGTGTAAGAAATGCTTTCACGATCTCTCCAAGAGTGCAAAAAAAGGGTTAGAAATGATCTAGAGGACTGGTTGTGAACGCATCTCGCCTGCACGAAGTATGCTCATGGAAGGGAGCGGGAAAACTCGTTCCGAGGGAAATATTTACGGTAAATTTTTGCTTTCGCAAGCACATTCTTCTTTAGTGCTCTTCGCGTGTTTAATATACGCTGAACATATGTGTCAGTATGGGGATATAAAATGATTGCTAAATACAGATCATCTGAAATAATTCTTAGAAAGCTACAAAATAAATAGCGTACGTGTTTTGGATTCGAACATCAAAGTGCATGATCCTCCGTTACGGTAAGAACAAGATAATGTTTCGTGGCTTTTCAAATAAGGCTAAGGTGTGAGCAACTAGAGGCTACCTTTATCTTTAGATAAAACAACAACAAAAAAGTTGCAATGAGTTTAGAATTCAGAACTTCAGTAACAACACTGTCTCTTCAATTTTATCGACCTGTGTTTTTTTTTTTTCCCTAACACGTCAGAAATCTGCTTCAGCCCGCCTGCAACGCACCGTTGCACGTGTGACAGTCGGATGCTCGTAGTCAACGCGGATATACTCAAATATCCTTCGAAAACAAATAACACCAGAGTACGTAATCTGCAATTTACTTAGACGTAACTTACACGCAGTTTCATGCCTTTTTTTTATTGCATTTTACTTGAGACCAAGGAAAATGTGCATTGTCGCGCAGAAATCACTTCTTACACTATTGGAGGCGGGATGTATTGGTCGCGCCCTCCTGTGGTCGTTCTCTCCTGACGTCTTTACCTTGTACAGCAAGTTCGATGGTGTTTGCAATTGGCATGGTGGAAGATTGAAATCTTTACGCTCTGAAAGCAACACTGCCAACACTTTCCAAATTCAAGTTGTTACATTCCCTCGTATTTCCGTCAAATAATAAAAAAAAAATCCTGTGCTGACGTCATACTCAGCATTGTGCCAATCGTGGCAGGCCGACCATGGCGATGCTTTTTATCGCTCATGTCGCCAATAGACGAAAGCAAACAAAGCATCTGGTCGCCACCGTGCTCCTGCTCGTGTGAGCAAGCACGAAGAACTGCACGCCTGCCAAATCCACCTCATGCATGCATGCTGCACGTGCTTGCTCGCGTGGGACACCAGTCGGGACGCCATTATCGTGGTTGTAGGGGGATGTGTACCGAGCGCTCCGCGTTGTTAGGTAGTTCCACCTGCTGCCGCCCCATGACGACAAAAGTGGTGTTGTGGTCAGGATACCGCTAATGATACCGGATCGTTTCTGCTTTAAGTGGCTTGGTGTGAAGCGTCTCCTCGGTATTTCGTTGCCGCTGAAGTGTCGTGCACGAGCGCGCGGAGCACGAGAGCGTCTCGTGCGCCCCGAGCTCATGCAGGACGCACTTATACGCCGAGCTTCCTCGAGTGAAGCCTGACTTGTTACAATGCCTTGTTTTACAGCGATAGATTGGGCTCTTCCCACCACTGGAAATGACGGCCGTTTTTGATGTTGCAGTTTTAGTTGTTAAAACTTATACTCTAGTTGGTGTTGTAGACGTTGATGTTGCAGTTGACGTAGTAGGGTGTGGGGTGTCCTTCGTCGATCTTGCCAAATCCTAGAGAAGATCATCCGCCTGCCGCCGCGGGGAGTCGAACCTGGGTCCGCTGCGTGAGAAGCGAAGAAGTTACTAAATAGCTACGCCACAGAATTAACCACCCGTCTTGGGTAACTCTGGTATATTTTCTAGAATTTGGGCTTCCTTCTGCTTATCATGAAGAAAGGTTCTCTGAACTACAAAGTGCCAGCTATTCTTTTTTATGGCTCGCGTAGTTTTGTGTATATCCTATCTCAAAGTCTTTTTCGGGGGCCTATGGCGAAACCGAAACCTACCGGCTTTAGCACGATGGCAGCCCTTCTGATCCGCTGCATGCCTATCGTGTGGCGTAAAGCTCGTACCGCGGTACAGCAAAACGTACGACTGGCCTAGTCCCGAGAGCAGTTCCGATCAGTCAGGTAATATGACGGTTGTTTTACTGCTTTGTTTGGGGTCATCCCACAACTGTATCAAATATTATGTACGCATTCATAAAGTTGCGCGCGCCTGCCGAAAAGCAAGTTTGCCACGATGAACACAGGCTCGAAGCGAGCCCCCCCCCCCCCCCATCCACCCCCCCACACACACACACGCACACGCACACACACACACACGCACAAACACACACACACACACACACACACACACACACACACACACACACACACACACACACACACACACACACACACACACACACACACACACTCTTCTGTAGAAGTACAATCTTGGTAATGCTCAATGGCATGTTGAAGAAGCGATTGTATGGAAGCTAATAGTAAGCGCGCTCTGGAGCACAAACCGACTAAACCATGGCCGCCAGTGGGCAATTCCACCTTCGGCACCACGACGCGCTTGAGCGAGCAGTCAATATTATTTGTATGTGACCGCTGAAGACCCGTTACAAACAACGGTCGTTAAAACAAAACATAACAAGCAGAAATCGTCCGCTGTGCGGCGAAGGCGCACCAGAAAAACACGGCGAAAGAAGTGACAGCAGGAGACGAGAAAACTCCTTGAATAGGAATATGACATCAGGGCACAAGGTTGTTGGACGAACAGTCAACACGGAGCTGGAGCTGGTGGTAGCATTTCTAATATCGGTTTTATAGTGAATTGTGATTTCCCATTAGTGTAATATTTTGGCAGTGACCGTATTTAGACTCCGTAAATGATATCAGACATTTACTTTGTTCGACTTTACACCGGAGTTACCTTTTAAAGAGGCCCTGCAAAGACTTTCTTACGGGTTTTTAATTTGCACCGATCCTGAGCGCACTGAACGTAGTAACTTAATGAAACTTTTCTTTTCTCGAATTTCGCTTTCTTTTAAAAGTTATCGGCAAATTAAAATTACTAAAACAAGCAAAAAATAACCTTCTTCATGACGTCCTTGGTCGCTTGAGTGGCCGTGAACTAGAGCAGGGGTAGTGAGCTCAGCGAGCGCTCACGGCTGCCGCACTCCGAATCGACGGCTCGAGAGGGCGCCACTAAAGCATGTGCTGGCTAGGCTGTATGAAGTTGGCGGCCAGGGCAGCCTGCATTGCGTTTTCGCGCGATTAAACACTAACTCGGCATGACACTTCATTGGCCACAAACGACCGCAAACATGGGGTAAAGATCAGTTCAAAACGGGAGCCACTTCGTAGCAAGCGCCAGCACCGGGGGAAAGCAGCGCAGCTCGCATGAAAGCAGACCGTATCGGCGTCTGCTTTCGATGCTTCTTTCGATACGACTTTCGATGCGAGCCGCGCTGCTTTTCCCCGGTGCTGCGATTTCGTGAAACTTTCGCCGGGTCCTCGCAGGTTGGCCTACCGTTCACGTCGGGTTTCAACAATATATTTCGTCGAACAATTTCTAATCAAGCATGAAATATCACCCACAGCTATTTTTATGGCAGCCTAGCTGCCACCACAACCGCCACAACGCTACATCCGAGTAGGGAAGCGATCCGGCCAGCCAGATCCACAGCTTGCACGTACTGTGCGCCATACCAACTCTGTGCTCCCGGTCAGCCCTTATGGACTTTTTTGGCCGCCCGCTTGTCTGTTCGTTCCCCCTCCTACCGACCGGACAGAATCAGCCGCCCTTCGCCGCGCATTCTGCGATCCCTTTTCTAGCGTGTACATGTTGTTATCATTTTTCTGTTATGTTTTTGTCCTTGCTTTCTCCTGCCCCGGGTGGTTGACTAGCAGACGCACAAGCGTACGGGCTTTCGCCTTTCCGTTCTAGCCGAGCAAGCCACTCGGGGTAAAACCTTCTTTGCAAATAAAGATTATTATTAATATTATTATTATTATTATTATGTCTTGCAGGGATGGATGATAGTGACTCGCACCAGCTGTACATTGTCACAAGAGATAACAGAACGCAGTGCCTATTCTGTGGACCAGACCACAGGATAAACTTCGGCTTTATTCTGTGGACCAGACCACAGGATAAACTTCGGCTTTATTCTGTGGACCAGACCACAGGATAAACTTCGGCTTTATTCTGGGGTTTTTTCAGCGATGGCATAGCATAGGGGTTAAGGCGTTCGCTCTGTACGCAAGTGGACGCGGGTTCGATCCGCGGTGGGCGTACTTTTGTTTTCTTTTTTTTCATTTTGTTTTATCGAGGCATAATGCAATATTTACGACATTTCTTTTTTGCGATGATGTTGTCGACGAAACTTCGCGGAACTAAATGGGACTTCCTTTCCGGAGGTGCGATCGGGGACAGCGGGGCTTGGGTTGCCGGCTGGACGCCGCGAAGCGGCGTGTACTGGTTAAGTTTTGTAATTAGCAGCCGATACTGTCGCCGCGAAGCGGCGTGAACGCAGGCGGGGGCTGGGTTAACACGCTCCCCAGTGATACACGCGCCGTTCGAAAAGGGTGGCCCGACGTTTATCCTGTGGTCTGGTCCACAGAATAAAGCCGAACATTATCCTGTGGTCTGGTCCACAGAATAAAGCCGAACATTATCCTGTGGTCTGGTCCACAAAATAGGCACTGCGATAATAGAACTCTACCAAGGAGATGGCCGCCAGTAGCCGCATTCGCGGAGCGGCAAACGCGATCCAGCAATTAGACAAAGAGATCACTGCGTCAATGTGACTCTGGAAACTTTAGTATATTGACTAGGTCTAGAACTAGAACTAGAACGTCCTTGAATGAAATATCAAATGTCTGCGTCACGAGGGCGATATCTGAGACCCGCGGAGCCGCAGCACTTCTTCACCTGACCTGCAAAACGCGACCGGGGACCTGTGCTTGTTGCCATCACGCGGTGCACCATGAACAAGTGGCATGTATTCAATTATCTGGTCGACACACCTCCTAGCAATCATAACGCCATGGCTGCAAACGTCTAACACCCCCCCCCTCCCCTCCAGAAAAAAAAGGAAATGAAAGGGTGCGAAATAAACCTGTGTGCTTTCGCAGTCTCTCCTGTGCCGACGACGCATCTATGCCGACAGCTTTCTTAATTTAGGGGCTACTGGAAAATGAGGGAGAATGTTGAAAAGCGGTTTACGGCAGAGGCCAGCGTCACAACGGCCCGAAACAAAGAGATCCATGGTCTTAGGGACCTGGCGACGGGTGACGCAGGGCTGTTTTCTGGCTCGCGCCGAGGTTATGCTCCGTTCACGCCAAAGCTCACAGTGCGGCGAGAGGTGCATGCGCTTGGAGCACCAGTCGACCGGTACTCTTTCCCCACCTGACACCGCTCTCTGCGTGGGGAAAAAACGGGAGCGTGATCACGTGATTAAGGATAGGCATAAGAGTGGTCCAACGACTGTGATACTTCCACCGTGTTGTCAACTTAGGGGCGAGTGAAGTGTAGGTGTCCGTCCGAAGACCCGGCGCTTGGCACCTGCGTACGACGCGCTGCCGTCTCTCATGCTTCCCGCCGAGGGAAGGGGCGGGACGCATTTAGAACGGCCGCCGGCGCCGCGTCCTCCGCGCGAACTCGCTCCGATCGCCAGGTGGGATAAGACACCGCTGTTTCGAGACGCAGCCGTGGCCGTGCCGGAGAGCGACGCGCGTTTAGCAATGTCGAAACACTGTTCCGAAAATTGCGCACGCCAAAAGTGCGACGGCACTGAAAGTTCCGAGCACCCTTTATATCCGCTGCGTTAAAAATGTAGCATTCGTGGAGCTTCTTTTTCTGGTTTGTTTTCGTATGTCGCGTATTAATTTGTCTCTAGATAAGTTGGACAGAAGTTGGAGAGGATTAAAGCAGAGGGGCTTTTTGTTTGGCCACACGCACACACCACTTGCTTGTGTAGGGAGCATCAGCTCGCTCTTGAGTGTTAGTTTCATCAGATGAAAACGATCCAGCAACAGGGAGTAATTCTTATGTTATCAAAATTAGTATTTAAAATCATGTCTAGTTAGTACGGACCGTGTTAATACGAAAATCCCGGTATGTAGAGAACATTTTCCAAAGTGAACTGTATAAATGAGCGCATTTTTGTCTCGCTAATGTGGGCGACTGGCATTTTGGACGAGTTTTGGAAGGAAAGGAGGTGTTCGTATTTACGAGATATGCTGCATACTTTATCTTATTGATATCTATCAAACGACGTTCACTGATATTTGTTCAATTTTACTTTATACTTCTTAATCTTTTATTTATGTATGCCAAAAGTCTATTTATACAGATTGCGACAGCCGGGTATACTGAAGTACCAGAGAAGAACTTGGTGGTTGTAAAATTGTGGTCTGCGACCCTAGACCTAGGCCTAGATTATCAATTTCCCTCGGGATAGTGTTAATTTGAATAGTGTATAGGGATGAAAACACTAAAATTGTTTTTGTCGACGTGTACGATAAAACGCCTGGCCGCAGCCGTGGTCCTTTGGCAATTAAAGAAGCCTTGAATCACACGAAAAGGGAAAGCAGGCAGCATATATACTTGTGGAATCTAAGTCCTTTACCAAACAGGTGCAAACAAATACTGCGTAGGCTATATCCACATACCCCAGAAAAACGGGATAGTAGAAGACTCAAGTGCAGTACCAAACCAAAAACCAATACACAATGAACGGCAATAAAGTAATGAACAGCAGTGAACAAACTTTATATATAATATTATTTGCGAAAACAACAAGGTCGACGCAGCTGTTGCGTACATAGTTCCCATTAATATGGGGCGCTCGTAAAGCGAGGGCAGAAACAAAATAAGAAAACCAAATCCGAGGGACAATCCTAGTTTACGCGAGCACTTGTTCTAGGTATCATTAAACGCGTTTGGGGGTTCGGTGGCCGAGTGGGTTAGCGCACTCCAGCTCGGAGCACGTGGAGCGAAAAATCGCGCTGCAGAACCCAGGATCCTGGGTTCAATCCCCACGCTCTGCCCGTTTCGATGTGGATGAGCATCGTACCGGCGTGCGGTCGTGTATCACTACTACGTGATGATGCGCTTTAAAGACCCCAAGCAAGCGGTTGAGTGCAGTGGCTAAATTGCTTATCTACAGCTGAGAGACAAGTCACCCGTTGAGGCAGACTAATACTTGGGCCACACGGGCGACTCGAATGCCATCTACAACGAATGACATTCGTGTGATCAACGAATCGGCTCGCGATCTGTCGCGCGTGGAACGCCCCACGCTCGGAGTGTCGCGCGCTTATTGGCCGATCGTTCAAATGTCATTCGTTGTAAATGGCAATCGGAGTTGCCCGTGTGGCCAAAGTATTAGTGCAGGCTGTATAAACATATTCACAACCCAATTTGAAAATCCCAAGGGTTTTAGCCGGAACGAGTGATGAGGAGTACGACTTTTAAAGCCTGGGCTCCACGGCGCGAATATGCTGCAAACAAGCGATGCATTCATCCCAGTGGCGTTCGCACTGCGCGCGGCGTGTTCGAACAGAGCACCTGCTACCCCGAGCATGCCCGAGCACAAAGCGAACCTGCCGCCGGGGAAAGTCTGTCGGTGTTTCGCCACAAATTCACTTCCTGGAGTTTTGGGTATCACGTAGTGTCGGGACATATTCTTCACAACATTTCGCTATCCAGTGTCGCGAAATTGTGCTCGCGCGAGTGTTTTGTCTAGCTTCACTTTGTGTTTTTACCTTCTCTGAGAGTTCGTTCGTCTCCACGGAACGGCTCATGTATTCTACCGGAGTCGGGGCGCCGCCCCAAACAATGGGGAGCGAACGTGAATGCTAGTAACGCTACACTTAGTTCCTAGAACCCCGCGTACGGAGATGTTTTGATTTATGCATGTCTGCTTTTGGGATCTCTACTTCGGAGGTGGTTTTGCTCCGTGTATAACTTCTCTCCCTTCGTACGTGCTTTGTCTTGTTTTAACGGATCTTTTGAACTTCGTCCGAAATGTGTTTTGTCTTGTGTATGCGCTTGGTTTTGTCATGCTGATGTTTGCTTTGGGCTCCGAGCCTTTTGATTGGCTGCTAAGAAAACCGCTCTGTGATTGGTCCTTCCAAACTTTCTGATTGGTGGACTGGAGCTCCAGAATGCTGCTGAATCCGATATAAGCAGCCGCCAAGGGCCCGCAGAGGACTTGGCTCCCGGATACCAAGCCCTGGACATCATCCTGCCTCTGGAGGCAAACCTGCACGTCCGACACCCTTCGGCTGTGGAGTCTTCCGCCCGCTAACTCGCAAACTTGGGACCCCTTACGGCTGTGGAGGAGTTCGGCTCGCCCGCCTTTGTGTGGATCCTTGTTTGTCGAGTTTGGCTGTGGTCGGGGCACCCGCTGAGGGTGTGTGTGGTCGAGGGGGACGGCAGGGGAAGTCGCCAGAGGTTAGGAGTATTTCTTCTCCAAAGTTCATTGACGAACTCGCCATGTATGATTGCAAAAGTATACTTGTCTCTATATTCCATAAATAAACAGTTGTGTACGTTCAAACATAATCGTCATCAACGGAGAAAAGAGTTCCTCTTTTCTCCGCGACAAAAGTATAGCTAAGTCTCCAGGTGAGACAGCAAACCATCCTGGAACCAGTATCATCTCCTGAACCCCTATACAGTTGCCCGACTGCTCGGCAAAGGTAGCTTCCCAGAGCGTGTCGAGCAAGGAGTGACAGGAATTAAAAGCAGAAAGGTAAAGGATTCACACGATATCAGTTCTTGCGAAGCCGTTTCCAGGTATTATATGGACGTAAAGTTATCGCCGTTGAAACATTACGCGCCATAAAGACCGTGCCACTATACAGATGGAAACTATGTTCATCCTTTTTTTGCCGAAGCTCGAAGCATCAGGTCTTTTCGCATCGGTGTCTTGGGTGAGCAAGATTCCCCAGGCCTCGCCTCCAGCTATAACGTCAGTTCGATAATGCTCGAAGTTGGATTGCAGGCCCACGTGGCACACACTTCGACAGCTGTTCAGTGTGTTCTGTGGAGCGGACAGGTATAGCGCTAAAGAAGATGGAACCTCGCTGACGTCACAATCCGGTTGCTCTAGCGGTACGCACGTGCACTCGGCGCGGAATGTACTACTTGGGGACAACTTTCCGTGGCATTTCCGGAGAGAGGAGGGGCGTACTTGCGCCGCTTTAATCAACGCCTAAGGTGCGCAATCCCGTGCACTCCCGCACCTTTGACTGCGTTGCCGCAAAATCTTGTACCTAAGTAGGAGTACCATCTCCTGCATAATGGCGACGCGCCACGACAAGGATAGGTCTCACCTCTCACCAGCCGCCTCGGTGCTCTCGAGTTCGGAATCGGGCCTCGTTTTCAACAAATGGCCCATCAACTTTGTCGTTCAGTAATTTACACTGAGGAATTCTTACCCTAATGTTCCTATAACAATCTGCCACATCTAGCCTTCTGCAGATAATCTGCGAATCGCGTATACGCCAGCAAACGTGACGAAGTGGACGTTTCCGAATATCGCGCTACGACGCGAGCACGAACGAGCAATGAGCCATCGCGTCAGTCAGTCAAGTAACCATGATAAAAAACGTCTGTGTCTACGTTTACACGAATGCTATTGTAGCGCATCGAATCCAGCAGGGACCAATCACACGCAGCCTGTCTTTCTACTTCTTCCTTTTCTACCCATCTGCTATCAATCAAAATCGTCAAATCTCAATCTTATGCGCTACGATCGCATACATGTACACACAGCCTGTGATTGTTCAGTGGAACATCAAGGTGTCGTAACCGAGCCGGTTCTTTACTTGGTGTACTTTTCCAATAGGACATCCAAACTCAGCCTCTTTGCATTCAGTTAATTTTTCGGGCCTAGTTAATTGGGTATTAGGAAAGTATTTAATTTGTCTTTTTTTAATTTTTGTTACCCATGGCAGTACATGTTCGTTGTGGGGCATCTGTAAGCTTTCATCGTAAATGAAAGGAGAGGCAGAAGAGGCCTCAAAGCGAAGCGTGCGTAGGGGCGTTTCATGACATTACCGCAAAATTCTCCTTCGATATTCATGATACCAAGGAGAAAATGTTGGCATTTCACGGGATATCACTCGAGTTGTGTGAGCCGTGCTGCTGACCGCTTCTTCTTTGTGTATATGCTGTGACCGCGTTAAACTTGTCGTAACTACTTCCTAAATTGGTTCAAACAACAAAATTAACTTATATATTTATATTTTCTGGAAAGGGGGATACGGGAGAGAGGTGCTGGGAGGGGGAGGCCGTGAGACCTTTATTTTGAGCGAAGAGAAGAAACGCCAGTGGGGCTTTCATTTGCGCACGTGTGTAGTGTGGAGAAGACAGAAGGTTGCATTCTCGTCAATTTCTCGCTTTCTGCCCCCTTCCCCCCCCCCCCCCCCGAAAAAAAACGATTAAATGCAACATAGGTCCTTCGACGGGAAAAGACCTGCTGTCTCCTCGTATAAAATTCTTGCCTGTTTTTAAGTTGAAACGTTCAAGATATATATAAATGCAAGAAACAAAATTAACCTTATCTGCATATAGGCATGATGCACTCAAAATCGAAGATCAGCCTTTTCAGTCCTTTCTGTTCTTTTTTTCTCTTTTTTTCCCTCGAAAACTTTGGGTCGATGTCGACTTGGAGGCGATGCTAAAAGTGCAAATCAACAAAATTACCACGTAAGGAGGAAAAGACACCCCAATTAGAGTCTCTGAAATTCAGGGTAAGCCGCCAGCTCGGCAAGATATTTTGATTTTATCAGAGATACATCGCTAATATATCTTATTAAGGGGACGAACGGGCTGTAATTTCCTCATAATATGTCAAATGAGCGAGATACGTGCTACATTAAAATTACTCTTAAACATGTAACTGCGTACTAATGTGCGCGTGCACGCGTGTTCCATTCGATTTGCTTATTCTTGTTTCGTGATGCGTTTAGCATATAACTTTGCACATCGAGGCTTGTGAACCAATGGGAGGGTTGGAAGCCAAAGCAATCCTGTCATTTCTTTTTTATTTTAAGTTCAGATGGTGATTACACTTTTTGTTTTGTTTTTACTTTGGAATAAATATTCTTGCTTCTGGTGCTTGCAAACGTACAAACTATGGAGACTCAAAATATAAATAAAAGAAACGCATTTGATGTGTTTCTTTTTTATTATTATTACCAGTTTGTTTATTTTGTTTTTCTGTTCACCCTGAATGTTTATCTAGTGGTTGTTTTGCTTGGATTAAAGAAATGACACCGGCCAATTTCCTGAGAAAAATACCGTAGTAGTATTTTGAATAAAACGCTAAAATATTCATGGTCGGATTGCCATTGGAGCAATGTACCCCGATATATAGTTCCTTTAATGCGGCGTTGCAATTTTTTTTACAGAAATACGGGAGCATTGAAAAGACGAAGACCGTCACTACAAAAATCAAGAATATACAAAAAACGAGTCATCAAGAAATGCAGCACGTCTGCTAAAGTGCTGGTCAGAAAAGTCTCTAAATGCAATAATTGATAAATAGAATGCTAAAATAATGATAGTGTACCACGCATATAATTGCTACTTTTATGACAGGCGTTCTGGCTAACTCGCGTAGCAATAGACCGATCTCACCAGCCAGTTTGACTACGCCACCGCTGCCGCAATGCATCGAGGAAGCTTTAGTCTTCTTCTGCACGTGCGACAACCTCGCTGGAGCTCTGCGCGTGTAGGAGCACGAGATGGCACGAGAATCCTCTCGTGCACTGCCGTCTGTCTTCTGTGGACTAAAGTTGTCATGTTGGCGTACTCACATGCGCCGAACGCTTAGTGAGATCGGTCTATTGTTGATGGCACCGCGATAGTTTCTAGGCGAACTGATATAAACTGATATATAACCAGTGCCCAGTGAGGGCTTTCGATGGAAGTATGAACGACTGCTTAGGAGACTTCTGTGTTATAATAATTGTCGCGCGACAAAAGAAAGAGTCAACATATTTATTTAATTTAAGAGAATACGGCAGAAGAGTGTAATCGTTTTATAAGTACACTAAATCAGATTACTACCCAATAACCTCAGCCATAATAGCTAAAAAATAATAATAAAAAATACGACCCTGTTTTTTTGGGGGTTTAGTTAATTAATTGATTGCTCAATCTATAGTGACTGAGGTCTTAAAAAATGCAGGGGGCGTGGTTTATCATGTTAATTTGCGCTCCTTGCATCACGATTGGTTCTTCGGCGTTCTTATCACCTAAGGCTGCAATTTCATTGGCTGAAGAGTGATAATGAGATGCATGGGAGTCGGGACTCGCCACGCCCCGCGTTTCTTAAAAAAGGCACCCCGGTGTTGTTGTTGTTGTTGTTTTTGTCTCTTTCTTTAATGGTTTCTGATTTGTTTTAAAATTGTCTGAACACACCAAGAAACATCGTTGAACTATAGTGCCCCAAATGTTAGACACCAAAATTCTTTTTTGTTAAGTACGTTTTTAATTTTGGTGCTCATCTTTCTTTTTAGGTAATGTTTTTACTGGTAGAAATACAAAAAAGTGACGCTGGAAGTGCTTCCCCCTTTGGACGGTAGAAGTTGTTCCCAACACTGATTACAAGAAGACTTATGGTGTCAAATGGTATGCTTCGAATCTCGCTCGCGCGGCAGCACAAAACAGATGCGCGCGTGGTATGTTTTCTAGACTGCCTGCTTCACCAGCTGCAATCCACGCCTGCCCGTGATGTCACGACACTTGTAAACGTTTGGATGCTGGTTTTGGCATCGTCTTCATTTGCCGATTTTACAATAATGATTAAGAATTTCGAGATACTATACATAGCGTGCTGGAAGAACGTAAAGGCCGGGGTATTGCAGAAAATATGGCTATAGTTTCGGTAGGTAAGACAAGCCATAGTAGCTCGTATAGTAACGCGCAAGTCGTTCAAGTCTTTATGCAACGAAGGACTCATCATCGACGGTTCCTTCGTCTCGCGGCAGCAGCGCGCGGCGGCTGCCATACCCACGGGCTTTCCAGTCCAGCTCCCAGACTGTGTAACGAGGAGAAGGGCATGACGACCGGGTCCGACCAGAAGAAACGTAAACTTGTTTTGGGGCGTTATAAAAAAGGCGCGCTAATTGAGCCTCGCGAGCGCTCCTCGCCCATCAAAGGCGCCTCCTTGTTCCGCGAGCTCAGACCACGTCCCGATACTCGAGGCGGCGTCCCTTTGCTCCGCGCATGGCGGATATCTCGGTCGGTGCTGCGCTCTGTTGATGCGCGCCGCGTGCTTTATGGGATTGAGGAGTTTCGTCGGCGGTTTTGAAAGGACGAGCCGCTGTTCTTGGGCAGCAAAATCCTTTTTAGCACGGAGTTTTCCTCGCGTGTATAGTTTCTCTACTGCTCGGGTTTGGAAGTGTAAGCTCGTCTCGTCAGATCAGGGGCAGGAGGCATTTCGAAATTGCTTTCCTGAAAGATAGAGTGTCGATTATGGAAAGCGTGAAAAGGGCGTCGGTGGACGGCATTACTAGCCTCCTCGCTCACAGTGATAATGCATCGTAAAAAAGAGTCTGGAAACACTCTCCCAAACGTATTTATTCCTTGTGTGACGGTTCCGGTCACTGATAATAAAAATACTGGATTCAGACATGTTTGCAGCATATATGAAGCAATCGCGCTTCGAACACAGTCGAGGCGTGTACGCAGGTAATTATGCCGCGGTGTCGGCAGAGAACTCCGTGTCTTTCGTGTGGTATACGAGCGGTGCCACTGGGGCTTGAAGACAGCGGATACGTTACCGCGGTACATCCAGTGTGTCACCATGATACCAGCGGACAGTCATGCTCCACTGGCCGAGTTTCTGATCTGTACAGCGGTGACACGTATGACACCACTTTAGTCCGGACAAATATCTCGCTATCCAATGTACTGCATACGGCAGCATGCCGAATCGGACAACGAATACGAAATTAAGGGTTCGGAATAAAGTCCGTGCTCGTAGTAAACGCATATGGGTGGATATTAGTCAGTGATATAGGGCATACGCAGGAATGACCTCGCATCACTGACGGCAAAAAAAAAAAAAGAGAAAGGGGGTCTTATAGAGACGAAAAGCTGTACGTCAAATGCTTCGTAGACAGCATAAACTTTATCTCGATGATAACCTATATACAGCATTTTCTCGGGACTATATTCCACGAGACAAAGTCCTAGAATCTCCATAGTCGCACTTAGGCGACATAATAATAGCTAATACTTTTCCAAAGACGGTGGAAAAGTGTGACACATTTGAGCGGAAGTTCTACATATGTTTGCTGCGCGCCTCGTTTAAGCTATTTGTGTATATTATTTAAACGATTTTCTTCCAATATTGTTTTGCTTGAATCATCCTTCCTTTCGAACCTGTATTGTTTCTTTGTTTAGTGCCGTTTTCTCGAATTTCTCGTTGGGTTGGTTATATAGCTAATATATGAATAAATTGATAGATAAACACATTTATCTTAATTGTCCGCCTTGTGTCTACCAAACTCTACGCCTGTGTGGGTAACGTGAAAATAGTAATTTCCTATGTTTAGAAAAAAGTCGCACGGCAAAGCCGGTTGCCGGGACTGGCCGGTAAGTTTTTCGACGCGACGACGCGCGTGTATAGGTCGGCGAGGAAAATCGCTATTCTGTCACTTTGTATGTGTATATTTTTAACTGTGCAGACATATGCACGTTTTACGATAACCAACCTATGAAACATTTTTCCTAAAATTATTTATCTTGATTAAATTCTTCGTTCCCTAAAAATCTATTTTTTCCGTGTAAATCTCCTTCAATGATAATGCTTTGTTTTTCATACCGTCGCACAAGTTCTTGACTGTGTTCCTCGAGGAAGTCTGCCGCCTGACTCTTGAGCCAGCCACTTTGTCATCCGTCGTAAAAACAAATAGGTCCACTGAAGTGTTTCCTCGTTTATTGATTTATCTATATTTACGTATTAATATATGTATATATTTATTTATTTCGAACATTCCGCCAGCCGTGAGGTCAAAGCAGGTCAGTCGGTATGTTGAAAATAATATCACTCCCAAGTATTAAGAAGATTATTATAAAAAAAGCAGACAGATTTCTACTATTTACACCATTCATCTATGACAATTCTATTTGTCGATGCATTTAAGGAAGAAAGACTTGCTAAAGGAGTTCGTGTTAAATCAATCAGGTATAATGAATTGTGTTCGAGCTTTGCTCTATAGTCACTGACAGAATGAGAATGACATGAGAATGATTTTCGAAAGTCCGGCCTTATGCGGGCAGAAGCTAAAGGAGAGGAGGAAGAGACGAGATCGCGCGGGGACTCTGCGTCTACCCACTAATCCCTCCAACCAGAGCTCGGTGCTCCGACGTCCCTGCGCGTTCGCATATCCTCCTCTCCCTCATTGTCTGCCCGCATAGCACGCGCTCCATGCTTCCCGTCTTGACTTTGGCTGCTCGTGCGCATGGAGCCTGGAGGATGCACGAGACGCCCAAGCGCTGTCTCGAAGGTAAAAGACTCGCGCTGCAGGCGGGACAGCTGTAAGCTCCTTTCTGCTGTTCTTACCTCGTCAGGGACTATAGTTGCATTATCGCAGTTTGCGTGCGTAAGATAGGTCGTGAATGTCAATAATGACCACGGAGCGAGTGAAGAAATAATTTCATCCGAGTCAACATCACTCGACCGAATCATGACGTGGTCGAAAGACGTGCGCGCGGGGTGTATACTCTGAAGTGTTTATCGGCCGGATGCGATTCCTTCGCTGCTGTGGGCCCTGTAGTACCCGCTCTCATTGTAAGTGCGTAGAAGTCATCGTTGATAAATACACAATACTTCGTGCGGAGTGGTTCTAGAGCGTAGAATAAGTGCAAATCTTGCACGAAGCTCAAGGACACCGAGGACATCAGCGTTAGTGCTGAAATACGCCTCTCCAGAAAGTGACGACGTGACATCGGCGGCTGCTACTGTTCGTGCCTGCAGCGCGATACGGCTCTGTCAACGAACTGCCGGTGACGTTGTTGGATAAGATTGATTCACTCGTCAAGGGAGTGGCCTCGATTAAGGCGGACAACGCGTCCCTGCTACTGCATCTGTCCAGAAACACAGAACTGCTGCGTCGCTTTACCACCAAGAACGACCTGCCATCGCCAACTGCGACACCGCTATCGCAACCAGCTGCAGCTCCTGGTTTTGTGACATTCGCTACGGTCCTCGGAAAGGATTCATCTTCCCTGACTGTTGCGTCGGGCAGTAGAGAATGTCCGGAAGTAATACGCAGGTCCATAACAACACGGCTGTGTCTGACACTTTATCGCCTCTACCAATGACCAGCGGTGGGGCACCGTAAGATGCCGACGGTTACGCGCTCGTCCAACGGAAGAAGAGAGTCAAGCCATAATCAGGATCCTCTGCAAGTAGTAATTGCTGTCTGCAGCCCCCAAACCCCAAAGCTTATGACACTTTTTTTTTGTCTCACAACTTCATCCAACCATTTCATGTGACGGTCTTGGAGAAGTGCTTAGCACCGTTTTAAAAGGGAAAACGGTTACGTGCACCAAGCTGAAAAGAAAACACCAAAGGTACTTTTCGTTCCACATTGCTTTGAATGAAGAAGATTTCGACAAGGTTAACGTTGAGGGTGTTTGGCCAAAGGTTCCTTTTCGGGCTATTTTTATGTTGCGTATGGAGTAACAAAGATCACAAAACAGATGCGCCAAATTAGTTTACCTACTATTGAACAGGGCTCTACCAAAACATCTGTCGTTTGCGTACCAGGGCTAATATGTTCTTGAAGTACGTCGTTTTATGTGGCTATGATATTATTTCGTTAAGTGAAACGTGGTTAAATAGCTGTTTTGCGTCAAATGATTATTTGTTTTCCCAGATTCTTCAGTGCTTCATCAAGGTCGAAATATGAAAATATGGATGTCAGTTTTTGGAGGTGGAGTGCACTTATTGCAGTTAAGAAGCATTTGTGGGCTGTCCGCCCGTGGGTTCTTGAACTCAGCTGGGAATGTGTGGTTTACAATAATCCTACAAGATAGCACTAACTTGCTAATTAGCACTTCTACCTTCCTCCTAGTCTCACTGGCTCGGGATTTTTCGACCAATTGGATAAGCTAGGTGATAAACTGACCTAGACCAGGGGCGGGTTTATGGGTCAGGCCTGGTAGGCATTCGGCTGGCGGAGGGGTGGGGAGTCTCTGAGGTATAACGTTACGGTCGCAATGTTTCCCAGATGTAATGTAACTCTGTTCTTCGTACAGGTGGCGCCGAGCTGCTGCTGTACCATGAAGCCGCGCTTCTGCGCTTCAACCGAACCGATTCTCCGGTATGCGCACCTCGAAGGAGCTGCGAGGCTGTCTTCACTGAGTCGTCATCGCGCGCCTGGAATCATCAACTCGCCGCAAGTACCGCCGTGTTCGGCCGTCTTCGGAAAATAAACCCTTCTCCGACACAACAATCTTCGCAGTCAGTGGCGAACATGCTGCGCAGGTGTAAGTCTCTGTTGTTCTGTGTTTGTATAAAGGCCGGAGTCATGAATTACCACTTAAGTGACCACCTTCCAATATTCATGTGTTTAAAAACCGAAATTCATTCGGAAAGTAGAAATAATGCAGGGCTCTCTTTTCTACCATATAACCGCCGAGCGCTTAAATGCTGTTTATACAAGAGATCGAAGAGACGCATATTGGAGTAATATCTTGTCCAAAAGATGTTGATAAAGTCTACAATTACTTTTTACAGTATTTCAAAGCAGGCACGTAGCCAGGATTTTTATTTCGGGGGGGGGGGGGCGCCCATGACAAAATGCTGTATGAGGGGAGGGGGAGAGGAGGCCCCAGCAAAATGGAAAATTTGGGGGGGGGGGGGCGGGCCCCATGGGCCCCCTGATACGTGCCTGTTTCAAAGTATTTAAAAGCGTCATTTTCTGTACCAAATGCTAAAGAAATTTAACAAAAAAATGTGAAAACCGTAGATAACTTCAGACCTGCTTGGCAAAATACAAAAAAGATTGCAATGTACCAGAAATTGGACAAAACTAGACATCCATCACGTGCTCTCTTTTAATATGTATCGGAACCAATTAAAAAAATTGGCAGTGACGGCTAGAGTTGGATATCATTCTAAGGCTTTTAGAGATACTAATAGTCGTACAGACTTGATTTGGGGAAAATTTATTTCAGTTTTAAATCGCGGTTGAAGCCGTCAGCCTGTTGATAACATTAAACAAGACGGTGTAAGTATAGTAAAATCTTATTCAGTGAATATTTTTCAAATTTAGTTAGTACAAACAGCCTGTTGCCAGATGGTCCCACCAAAACCGCCAAACGACTGGGAGGTATAGCCCAAATATAGCCAAAGCCGTAAAAAAATATAGCCAAAAATAGCCAAGACTAAAAACAATGATTTTAAAGTCTTATATTCACAATTTCTCACACTTATACAATACACGTTACAAACTCTGTTTCAAACCTCAGATGCACCACCTTTTGTGTACATTATGTTACTTGTAAATTAGAAAGAGAAAAAAGCTTCGGAAGGATGAAAATCCGTACAAAACTGGCACTTCCTTCGGCTTCCAGAAGTACAAACCACACAAAGACAGCTTTATTGTGAAGCCCGGGAGGTATGATCATACAGTAAAAGAACAAAATACAGAAACAGAACAGTCAGATCACTGAGTGTTTCAAACCAGAACACCAATATCTCAGGTCCCTACCAGTATCCCATCCGTTTCTTTTTCTTAGTGAAGAGTATTAGTGTCACCTATTCATGTTCACGTTATTTCTGATTGTGTCGTCCTTTCTTGGGGTAGGCAAAAACTGGAAGGTAGTCCTGAGTTTAGCGGTGAAACTGCGGACTTCTCATTTTTACAAACTTGGGTGCCTAAGGATTCTCACAATGAGCACCAAAGCAGCTATTTGGAGAGTTCAGTCTATATTCGGGCAGAGCCATATGCGTCCGGGTTGAAGGCGCACTACCGGGCCTGTGGTAATAGTGCAATCTGTTTGGTTTGCTCCACTGCGCTCTAGGGAGACCGCTTGAACTCTGCAAGCATTGCTTCACTTCGCATTGTGAAAACCCCGAAGTTTGTAGAAGTTTGAAGCCTTCCTCCTTCCTCTCTTAACTAGCCAAAAGAGAAAAAAAAATGTTTTTCTTCGAAACTGATTAAAAGTTTAAAATTAACTAGCCGAATCTCAGAGTTCGGCGTCGAACCTGAGGTTCGACAAAAGTTCGCCGCATTCTTAGCAATAGCCCAAAATAGCCAGATAGCCAACCACGAAATTTTGACGCCAACTAGAAAAAATGTAGCCCAATTTGGCTGTATATAGCCCAATCTGGCAACACTGCGAAACAGTCACTCTGATCCGTGAAAATACATAGACAGCAGATATAGTTGTCCTATATTTCTTGAAGCTGTTACAAATGCTGAGGTATTTTCTACTTTTATACAATTAAAGAATAGTTTAAGTTGCGACGGTGATGACATACAAATTCTGCCCAGTAAAAGCACGTTATGAACGTACTTGCACCTTGCATAACCTACATTTTTATGTTTTTTGTCTTGTATATATCCTAGGGCTATACAGGTAGCGAAAATATGCGTTTAATATAACAAGGGAAATCAAATCAATTTGAGCAATTATAGACCAATCTCAAACTTCCCTATATTTTCCAAATGCATAAAAAAGTTGAGTACCGTCTCGTCTTATTTATTTCACAAATAAGAATGATCTAGGCACCATATCAATTGGGTTTTAGGAGTATGCACTACAAACTTTGGAGGCAAGAAAACTAGTAGCTGTGCCAGTACATAAAAGTAGAAAAACGAATGATGTATATAATTATAGACCCATTCGCAAAGGTCAATTAAATTGTTTGGTTTAAACATCTCTCGAATTTTTCAAAACAAAGGATTAGCCCTAACATGACATTGCGAGTGGGAGATAAGTAGAAACAATTTTAGTGTTATTTTAAATTTTGCCTCGCCTATTGTCAGTGAGCATAGTCCTATAAAGGCCTTTTGCGTAATCCATCATCCGTTACTTATACCAGAAATTGCGATCTCACTGTATAAGTCCTCCCGGTTTGCACATTGTTTCTATGTTACCGCGAGAGCGTTGAAGGACTGGCGTCGGGGGGTCTGTAAGCGTTGTGAGAGAGGTTTGGGGGAAAAGGAGGGCCAATAGTGTATGCGCACTGGGCGCTTTGGTCACTGGCCCAGACTGGCGTCGCAGAAAAGCCGGCGTCGGCGGAACAGGAAAATCCTGATTTGTCGATAGAATCACGACGTCGCAGCCCCATGACCTCGCGCGGGAATTTCAAACAATCCACAACGCTCACGTGAAGCGTGACGTCACGCGGGGAATGAAAGTGTTTAAAATATCACACGTAATGCGAATTAAAGGTCGCCGCGTGTCTCAAATAATTTCACCGTATAAATTAATTGATTTGCCTTAAAGAAAATATTTCAAGAATTTTAGGCGGTGTTTCGAACTCAACGATCCTGTGGTTGTGAGCCAGATATGCTACTGACTAAGCCACACAGACACTTTTGTTTTCTTTATTGCATGGAAGTTATAGAACAAGAGAGAGCACATCAGCCAAATAACATTCAAACAGGCAAACTAGCATGGTAATATACATACAAAGATGAAATGCTATTTACAGAGAACATTCAATCTGCAGTCAACCGTTGGCGTCTTTCACGCGGATGTCTTGAATAGATTATTATACAAAAGCTAAACAGATGATAATCAAATCTCTCAAATCTAGCGTTTCTCAGATTGCATCTAAAGTTTTTAGTATCACAGTGCTATATACATAAATAACGGATGAGTTCACACTGGGCAAACAAGCAAAATGTTCAAAAATCTGGTAGACCTATGCAGGCGTCTAACAGTGGATACCAGTCAGGCTGGGATGACTGTGCCGCATAAACACTGCGGAGCTGAGCCATATTCTCCACAAAAATAGATTTTGTCGTGCGTGGCGGTTCCGCATTTCTATCGATCATTCTACATCTCCATAAACTGTGGAGGCCTAATATTACGAACATGTCGTAAGGAACACTTTCCTCTTTTGAGAATGGAAGGAAACGAATAGTTTGATCAGTGATGTCGAGGTCTTTCTTTAGTGTTCGTTGAAGCACATCCCAGAAAAAAAGGCGTCATTACAGTAAATGAAGCAGTGTTCTATGGTTTCTGGCTTATTGCATAGCCTACAGTTAACCGACCATGGCACAAATATCCCCTTACTATGAAGCCAAGTTTTAACGGGCAAGGTCGAAGTGTGCAGTTTGAAAAAAATGACTTGGTTGATGGTGGAACACACATCTTCTTTACTCTGCAAAGAACATCGTCTTGGGGATCAACGGGAAAGTAACTTCGATACAGCGGGATAGGGAAGATGCTTTCAACTATCGCTGCTGTTAGTTCCTTGCGTGTGACACTAAATAAATATTCTAATGAGAAACGTGTCTTCAGAAATGCAAACGTGTCCACAACCTCTTTTAGGAAGCCCCAAGGTCTTCCTTGAAAGGAATCATCACTGGATACAATTAAATAATTTAAACTTGTGGCCAGTCGTAACTGCAGAACGGTGGTGAGGAAGGGATGGTCGGCATTCTTAAAGAAAAAAACCGGGATACTAATTGCCGAACAAATAGATGACACAGATTCAGTCCACCTGCATCAAGGGGAAGGAAGAGGTTGTCCCTTTTGAGAGGCTCCCATGACGAACGCCAAATAAATGTCGCAAAAATTCGGTGAAATTTTTGAATGTTTTTACGCGCACAATGCATCACCTGAAGTACATACATTAGTTTAGACACTAGGAATATGTTGCAGACATTTGCCCTGGTGAACATGGACATGTCTCGTCCTTTCCATGCTTCAACTTTCCTACTCAACGAGGTTTCCATTGACGTCCAGTAGGATGAGCTACTCCTGATGTGTGAGAGTGGAACTCCCAGGTATTTCAGCGGCCCACGATTCCATGCAATACCGGCAAAAAGGCGGGGCGTGGTAGCCCATGAACCATACCAAAATCCATTACATTTTTCCGTGTTCACTAACGCTCCAGTAACACTACAGAAATGTTCCGTAACGTGGATTGCCTCTTTCACACTTTTCTTATCGGCACAGAAGACGGCAACGTCATCAGCATAAGCAAGTACTTTCACCTCAGCATTATTAAGTTGAAAGCCTCGAATACTCTGGCTTGCAAATATGCTTCGGCATAAAGGTTCCAAATATATGGCGAAGAGAAGAGGTGATAATGGACAGCCTTGGCGAACAGACGCTTTTATATGCAGTTTATCGGAAAGCATGTTGTTGACAATTAGTCTTGTAGTGCTATTCTTATAACATAAGTTAATACCTTCAGACACTGTTTCGCCTACGTTGATGTGGCGTAGGAGTGCAAACAAAAATGCGTGGCTCACACGGTCAAAGGCTTTTGACAAATCAATTTGTGTTAAAGCAACTTGAGTGTTGCTATCAGAGGCACACTCAAGAACCGAGCGCGCAACGTGGATATTGGTTTGAATACTTCTTCCTCTTATACCACAAGTTTGGTGCTCACCCACAAGGTCTTCAATTACTAGCTGGAGTCTGTCATTCAATATTTTGGCAAAGATCTTGTAATCTACATTGCAAAGTGATATTGGCCTATAATTTTCAACTTTTTTTCTCAATTCCACGTCTTCCGTCTTGGGTATTAGGACAGTATGGCAGTCATAAAATGAGGGAGGAAGCGTCTTGCATTGGTAGGAGTAATGAAAAACGTCAAGTAACACTTGACATAGCTTGTCTCGGTATTTCTTATAAAATTCTCCACTAAGCCCATCAGGTCCTGGTGTTTTGCCATTTTGAAGAGAGTCAATTGCGGCCTTGACTTCATCTAAAGTTATGGGGCCTTCTATGCTCTTTTTATTTTCTTCACTAAGTGCAGGCATCAATGATATCAAGTCATCTACGTCCTCTGCGTTGCCTGTGCTAATTGCCTTGCCAAAAATACTTAAGTAGTAGTTTTGAAATGCTTTAACAATCAAGGTTGGTTCTTTGATAGTTATACCTTCTTGTTTTATTTCTAATATTTCTTTCGATAGGGCATATCGTCTCTCATCATCCAGGGATCTTTTGGTGGGCTGCTCGCCAAGCAAAAACTTCCTCGTTCGAGAACGTATCACAGCTCCGCGATATCTTTCTGCCTCGAATTTTTGAAGCTGTGCTTTAGTGACATTGATGTCGTCGTTGTGAAAACCGGGACTGATGCTTTCCATCTCATGGAATAACGAGAGAGTTTGATGGAGTGCGCGCTGTTCCTGCTTGTTTTCATAAGATATTGTTGTAGAGCGTTCAATTGCCAAGTTTTTTACCTCCTGCTTAAAACTGTCCCATATTGCAAAAATATGCATATTGCGATTTTTAAGGCTTTCTGACAGTATTAATGAGATACCATTTGAAAACTTCTCATCCTTTAGGAGCTTCACGTTAAGTTTCCACAGCTCCCATTTGGGCCGAAAAACACGGAGAGTTTTGGTTCCAAAGCTAACAGAAACTAAACAATGGTCAGAAAAGAACACCGGTTTAACGCTATAGTTCATCATTAAATTAAATGCTTCGCTTGACACATATATTCTATCAAGACGAGCGTGTGAAACACCTTGAAAGTGGGTGAAGCAAATTGATTGGTCTTTCCGACATGCCACATCTACAAGGTTGCGCTCCTGAAGTATTTCAATGAGTAATGCAGAGCTTTTGTCATACCTTGCCTGCTGTAGTGCACGGTCTTCTGCGCTACAGACACAATTAAAATCGCCCATTAGTACTACTGTTTTGTCGGTGTTCAAAAATTGTTCTAGAAACTGGAAGTAAGAAGTCCTTCCATTTACCGTATTAGGAGCATATATACAAATAAAACGCCAGTTATTTTTCCTTAAAGAAAGGTCACATGAAATCAGACGCCCTTCCTGGTCACTGGTCAAGGAAACAGACGAATAGCCAAGCTTTTTACGAAGAAACAGAAAACAACCGGCAGAAAGGCCTACTGCATGACTCACACATATTTCGAAGTCATTCCGAAAAGGCTCTAAGGCCTCTGCCACGTCTTCATCTGATGACAATTTTGTTTCTTGTACTGCGGCTATGTCTACATGCTCGTGATTCAAGAGCCTTAGAAGTTGGTACTGTTTCCTTTTAGACCTTAAGCCCCTTACATTTAACGTTAAAAAATGTAAAGGCTGGGCGGATTCTATGAGGGGCATTAGGGTGAGCTAAAGCCCTTCATGACCATCTTCAAGCGTCTTATGGCTACCTTGTTTTCGATATGGCTGATGTCTGGCTCCTACCTGCTTCCTATCTTTCCTCGACCTTGCGATAGTCCCTTCTTCAGCTACTACAGCGTCAGACTGTTGGCCGAGTCCTTCTGAAAGATCTTTCTGCTTCAACGCGTCTGCATCCAACCCGATGGTCGTTGGTGCTACCTCTAAGGTGGTAGTGGTGTCGTCTTCACCTGCTGTTGCATCCTCCTCGACGATCGTGGTGGTTGACGAGTTATCGTCATCATCGTCAGGTGGAGGGGAAGGTTCAGGGAGGAGTTCTGGATCGTTTTTCGTAGTGCTGGGGTCGGTCACTGCTGCTGGTAGGTCACCTTCTGCTTGGCTCAGAAAGGCTGCTGCGGGTGGTGTGTGCCCGGAAGCATCGACAACCTCCGATACATCCATCAGGAGCTCAGACTGTTCCTCTTCATCCTGGGATATCGTTCCTCGAAGCTTGCTTGCATAGGTTGTGACGCAGTCGTCTGCGGTGTGTCCGTATCGTCTACATTCCGAGCAGCGCGGTGTTCTGCACTGTCGGCGGACGTGTCCTACCCTGTTGCACCTGAGGCACAAGGGGGTCTTCCTGGAACGAGGATGAGAGACTGACATCCATATACTTTAAGTAGGAATGGAATTCTCTCCGTGGTGATTCCTTCATGCAGGGTAATGTTAACCTCCCTGTTGAGGGTGTCCATGTGCTCCATGCCGGGGCACCGCCACTTCTCTCGGCTGATGTTACGGACTGTTCCGTAAGGCGCTAGAGCTTCAATGATGCGCCTATCTTCGAGGTAGTCCGGAAGCCAAATAAGCTTGATCTTGAGATCCCGGGTGTCTGGGTCAAGGACAAGGCATTTCTTGCCTTTCACGACCAACTCACCACGACTGCAAAGCTTCTCTTTGGCAAGGGCGTTGACGCAGGTCACCATCCACACATGACTCATCTGAAATTGTCCGGTGGCTTTGACATCTTTCAGGTCGATAACATCTTTGATGGCGTCTCGGAAGTCCGGGGCCGTGTATGGCCTAGCAGTCAGATCGGCGTGGAGAAATACGGAGTTGAGGACGATGTTGCCGGTTGGCAGACGTGGAAGTATGACCTTGTATTCGTTGGAGACGACATCCGAAGATTTAGAAATAACTCGGCCAGTGGCCGATGTGGTGTTTCCACCAGAGAGCATTTTCCACGGCCGTTCGCAACGGCGTCTTCTTTTCCTCC
The DNA here is from genome assembly GCA_037355805.1 of Ixodes ricinus. Lineage (NCBI taxonomy): Eukaryota > Metazoa > Arthropoda > Arachnida > Ixodida > Ixodidae > Ixodes > Ixodes ricinus. The sequence goes on along the minus strand of JAZHYW010044264.1, from coordinate 20,987 downwards.
AAAGCCACGCAGACACGCTTGCGCTGCTTGGGAACGAAGGGAGTTTATGTGCTTAGCTCTGGCGTTCCACTCTTAAAGGCGAAGCTTAAGCGTCCTCCCGTAATTTTACCTCGTCTAAATGCCCAAAATTTCGTGTGCGTTCTTGAACGGCCGGTACCCCCGATCTTAGATTTCACTTCCGGGTGTGCCTCAGGGGTTCATATTTGGAACGATGCATTTTAATATGTTCATAAATAACCTAAGCACGTGTGTTCAGCATTCATGCATATTACAGTACGCAGATGATATCAAACTTTTTCGTCAGATCTTATCTATGAAGGGCCTTGACATGATGATGAGCGTTGTTAATTCAGTGGAGGATTGGTGTTGTAGAAACATCTTGACCATTAATCCTTCCAAGACTGTCGTTATGCCTTTATCTCTGAAGAAAGGACCTATAGAAGTTTGTTATCAGCTTGTCAATGTTCCTTTACGCAGGGTCGGTGCACGCGTGATCTTGGTGAATATATACACTGTTAAGTTTGAAAAATGAAGAAGAGAAATAGAGAAGAAGAAGAGAAAAAATCAAAAGACTGTGGTGCGTGCGAGAGGCGTTTTGTTGGACTAGACGGTTCGACTCTGTCTCCGTCCGGAAGCGAGCACACCGGCGGCTGGCTTCTCCCCAGCGCCCGGCATGTTCTTGCATTGTCTCCGAAGACTATCCCGGGAAACTTCATCTGGCAAAAGACTGGCCGACAGCCAAGGTTCAAACACAAGATGCAGCCAAGCTCCAGGAGAAAGGCCATGAGATTGCCTTCCAGTGGATCCCCAGTCATTGTGGCATCGGGGGAAACGAAGTCGCCGATTCCTTAGCAGCACAGGCTCACAAGGACCCCGGATGTCCACTTTCTACAGTTCCCCGTTTCTGAGACGCCAAACTTCTAGTGAGAAGAACCATCACACGACAGAATCCGGGCCCAAGAGTGGCGGAAGGCACGTTCTCAGCCCGTCTCCCACGAGGGTTGGACCGTCACACTGCCGCGGTGCTCCACCACCTGCGGCCCGGAAGCGCTTTCACACCAGCGTGGATAAGCCGCTTCAGGCCTGATCTTAACCCCAATTGTCAAACCTGCCAGAAAACTGCCGACGCCGAGCACCTCCTCCTACACTGCACCGACTACAATGACGAGCGTACTGCCCTTCATAACGCCTATTCCCGCCTATGACTTTCTAGCGCTAGCCTGGAGGAACTAGTGCATCCGCGGGCAACGTGGAGCTGTGACAGACATGGCACTAAAGAAACTAATAACTTACCTGAAGGACACGGCACTCCAGAAATTCTTTAGGAGACCATCTGCAGTTCAACACACCACAACGAGGCACAACTACCCAACTCTACCGCTCCAGATCTTGATTACGAAACCTGCATTTCGGACACACCTTGTTCTACCAAGACAAGAAACGTCATTCCTTCAACGGAACGTTCGTGCCGATATTAGCCCTGGAGCACAGCTACCAGCCACCGCAGCTTCAAGGTATTTAGCTATTCGCCCTAAGACGGCTCCACATCAAACTTCGACAGGCTTCGCGTCCTGAGGCTTGGGTCGTACTACGACTCGACATGCCGGTGACGGCCAGGACATCCCCCTGCACCCCCCCCCCCCCCCCTTGAAAACCTAATCCTCTCTCTTTCTATCCATTCTTTTTCACCTAATCCCCTTCCCCTATCGACAGTGACATGTGCACAGTAAGTGCACAAGCAACAGCCGATTTTTCAAAGGGAAGCCCTCCAGCGATCCCTCTCCTACTCCAACTTCAAGGCGACGTCAGTGACCGTCCACCTGGAACTGTATTTAAGATTTGTTGAATCCGCATTCTTTTTTCTTAGTATGAATCTTCCATATAACCCTCATTTCTAATTTTTCCAAATATATATTATTTTTGTTAGTTTCACCCTTTTTTCTCACCTCTCCTGATTTCGTGCGCGAACCCGGTTCGAACGCGACCTAGACTCTCATTTGAGTTCGAAGGTACAAATTAATTATATAATGGCTGCCTCTTTTCGTATACTGTGTGCTATTTCTAGATTTACGCGTCAGTTTTCCGCGTCAACTCTGCGCGTTACGATTATACTTTTTTTGTTAATTCGGTCCAAGTTGGAGTTTTCTTTTCTTGTTTGGAGCTGTATCGGATCTACGGGCCAAGTGAAGGTAGAAAGTGTTCAAAATCGTTTCTTTCAAATGTTTTTCTTACCGTTATATTGTGAATATAGGAGACTTTTTGGAATGATGCTACTTATACTTTCAGTATAGGGCAAGCAAGTGTGTTAAAATGCGTCTTTTGTCGCATGGGAAGAAAGGGGCACGCCAATCAGAGGACAACATGGCGAACACGCAGGGAATGCGCGATGACGAGGCAGCCGAGCTCGTGTCGTCATTACTTGAGGTCGGGGTACAACAAAACCACGTGGGAATGTTTTGGGGGTAAACAAACGCACGAGGTGTGCAAGGAGCAGATGAACTTGCACGGTGTATAAAAAACGTGAGCGAGATTCAATGTTTTTGCATAAATTCCTTTTCAAATAGATGACGTGAGATCCGTGCAATGGATTGATCCATGTTCACATTCCAAGGCGAGTTTCGCGAGCTTCTCCTACTTTTTGTTGTGTTAATGAAATCATCACAATTAGACCTATGACCCGCATACAACAATTGTGTAACACCCTCGAAGAAGCGAATGTTGACGTTTTTACCTAATTTTGTGTAAGCATTGCAGCGACTACTTTGTAATATCACTGCTCGTGCATTATTACCAAGGAATCTCCTATTCTTTAGCACAGAAAATAAATAAATGAATGAAGATGTAGGAATGAATCCTGGTATTTAGTGGCAATTTTTGTGAAGTAATGGTTTTGAAGTTTCGAGGACACATGTTGCAAGACCAGACGTTATAAGGGGTCGGATTTCCGGAATTGTTTTTGATCACTTTTTCCACGCAAACGTCCGCGATCCTCCTGCTCCACAATGCGTCATGAATTCTTGGTCGCTCTTCTTTAAGCGGTCAAAACCGTTTCCTCCCCATTCCGTCGCAGATTGCCTGCACTCTATAAATTTTAAGGAAAAAATGTGTCAATGAATATCTTATGGAATGATTGGTCTGGCATTTGTCGCATTTGAAAATATGATTACAGTCCGTACTTCAGTGGGTAGGTCGTTGTATTGCCTTAGGAATAATTACTGCACCGCACGAACCGCAGAGATATTCAATCTCACAAAATGGCGTCAGAATGTGACTGAGGAATGAGCAAACCTAACTGCGCATGTGCGACTTAGAAAGGATTTTTTTCACGAAACTTACGCATAAACGATACATACTTTCTGGGTGCGCCGCGTACAAATCTGCGGGTTGGAGGTGACATCATGAATAGAAAGCCAGGGCGCAAAGCATGCAGCTGGTGAGGACTAGACGTTTCACAACTCCGACACTGCTTACCTGCAGTCTAGGGGTTGTGTTACATCCTAATGGCGACAGGAACAACAGACACCGACGTATCTCATTTTTTTTTCCTTTTTTTATATTTAGTGGTCTGAAAAAGAAACAAAAAGAGACTCTATGTTTGAACATTACAACTGCCGGAGAGATTCCGTTCTCCCAACAAAAATGTTTCATCGAATGCCGAATGCACCGAAGTTCCTTAAACAGTAGGCGAAACTTTTTTTTTGTACATGAATCTTAAAAAAATTTTGTTTCTTGCTGTGTTTTGCAAATTTGAACTACGGCGAAAGCCGAGGCGCTGCGCACTGTGCTGCACACTTCGCGTCAGACAGACTACACGCAAGAACACCGGGAACTAACCATAACAACAGTTTGACGTGACGACACACACTGTGACGTCACGTGACACTGCTTCACTCGACGCGACTTCACGTGACCACCATCTCGTGACCACTGTGCCATAGGAGATGTAACATGGTAGCATGATACTTTTCTAAAGTCAAGACGAAGCTAACGAGCTGATGGGAGCAATCATCAGACAGTGTCAAAAGCGCACCATCATGGTGTTCGTCATGTTTCTATAGGTGTTCTATCATCTATCAACCAGTCATGAACAAAAAAGGCTCAGTGACTTGCCCCTCTACTCGGTGGCTACCATTAGCACCTCCGCTGCGTCTGGACGTAAGCTGGAACGAAGTACCCATGCTCTTTGGCACAAGATAAAAAGAAAGCGTATTTATTTATTACAGCGGTGTTGTTTAGGGCTAGTTTCCCCAGGATCGTGTCCCCCGCAAAGAAATGTCGACACAAAACTCTTTTTGCCGCCGTCGCTCATAGACGGCGGTAGCTGTCCAGAGTGTTGTGTTTGCCGGTTGTCCGCTTGCCGCCGTCGCTAATAGATGGCGCAACCTTTCGAGCCTTTCCACTCTGGCCTGCCGACTTCCGGCCGGCCATTACTTCATTCCCACCATAGTACAGCTTCGCTGGTCTTCCTTCTTCACCAAAGTGGAAAGGCTAAAAGTTTTTATTTTATTTTACCCTACTCCGCAATAACTCAGCTTCTGAAGCAATATAGACGTTTGCACCAATTCCAGCTAGGAAGTTACAGTTTGGCGTTCGACGAAGGAAGAACGCGGGCGGTTTGCACGACGTGGCCAGCCATTCTTCTTCCCCTGCTTCGAAGGTCATCCTGGGAGCATAAGAGAGTGTAGAGGGTCTCTATCTGCGCTTCATCTGTCGCCTGATTCTGGATTCACCACTGGATGGATTCTCGCTGCAGTAAATCCTCGTAACTTATCGCCACACATCGCAGTCGCAATTAGAACCCGACCGGAATATCTTTTCCGAGTTCCCCGCCCTCCTGGGCAGTATCGGACGAATAAATGAAGGGGCTCGGCATAGCAAAAGCCAAACGCGGCATTTACTTCGTGTACGTGTTTAATCGGAAATCCTCTGGAAACTTCGAGAAAAAGAACAGAAACATTCGTTTGACACGTTTATTACTGATATTTGAGTAGATATCAAAGTTGCTTGTTTCCTTTCCTATTTCTTTTTTTTTGTGTTGAATACTTGTTTTAGGTAATTGATTGCTTGTTTTATGAAATGAAAAAAAAGAAAAAGTGAAGATGTCAAAGAATCGTTTTCCAAACTGCTCAACGAAGCGAATTGCTTTTTTTTTTAGATTTGGTTATTCATTTATTGAGGTAAACCGGCAGCGTCGCGTGGGCATTACTGCAGGAAAGTGATAAAGGCTCACATAGAAACACGTTCGGGTGTATAGTATATACATATATACACAAAAATATACGCAGAAATTTACACGCATATTAGGCTTGACTACCAAGAAACAAAATAGCGTAAGATATAGAAGAAAGCATGAAGCACTTGGTTTAACGACTAATAAAAAAGGAAAGTATGCGAACTGCATTACTCAGTTGGTATATAGCCAATTTCGTTTTTCAAATGAGCGCGGAAAAAACGAGCATTTGAAAGCATTAAATCTACACTTGAGCTACTGGATCTATTGAGCGTAATCGGACGTACGCGCCATTATTTCTACGACAAAAACTGGATAAATAATTTAATTTAGATTAAGGATATAAAGATCAGTCAGGTGTAATGAAGAATGCTTTTTGTGATCTTCACTGATGTCACGGAGACAAGCCTTGCTTCTAATTTTAATAGTTTTTGCGTCTCTTTCGGCCATGGATGTGCCTGTTCAACTGGAATGCGGGTCTGGTTATAAGTCGTAACTGTGTTTCTACATACTCAACAAAAAAAATATATATATATATATATTTATATATATGAACGTCATTGTTAACAAACCAATAAACAAATGCTAGTTTGTAGTAGAAAAGTAGAAAAGTTCCATCGTTCAGGTCTTTGCCTTTTAGCGCGGGCGCTTGTCCCCAGTAAGTACGAAAAGCAGAGCGTGCTCTGCAACTAATTCGAAGAAACGGACACAAACTTGCACAACGGCTGGCGGTCCCCGAGAGACGGCTGAAAATAAATCTGGCACGCGTGTCAGACGGGACGGTCTTTCACCGGGGACTGAGGGATACAGTCGCCGGAATGCGTTGAGCATCACACCGCAGCATGAACTGAGAGCGTGGCACATTCATCGATTGTGAAACGATAGCAAATGTCCACTGTCTTTCATGTTGACTTAGCGCAGTTGTTAAGTTTCAGCGTAGGTAGCATCTTTGTCTGGTCTTAAAATAACCGTATACGTCGGTTCTGCGGACTAGAAAAATGTGATTTTAAAGCAACGAAATAGAACTTTTTTGTTCTCTTTTTATATATATAATTCTTACTTGCTTTTATAAGGCACTTTCGCCGTCCCTTGTTCCAAAACGAAAGAATTCATATTGGTTGTAGGGAGGTCGAGACTGCGGGAAGCTTTTGTGTTCTATCGCAATAACCTTAAAAAGAACACTATTTTTTTCTTGTTCTCACGAACAACCAATATCTGTTGCTGTTTTTTTTTTTTTTTGGGGGGGGGGTGCATTTGAATATTGAAAGTAAAAGTCAAATTGTAAAACTAGAACAACAGATTCAAGAGAAACGACACTGATGGCAATACAAGACACACAATGACATACTTAAAAAAACATCCATTGGCGCATATACAAAGTAAAGTTATCGAAACAAATTAAGATGTCAATGCTACCTTCATTTACATTACTATAAGTATTTTTTTCTTTTAATTCTTGTTAGAACGGACCAAGACATAGACGGATAAAAATTTGAGACGTTCCAGCTAACCTCAAACGGAAGATGAAAATGTGTCCACTTTCATTAATTAATTAATTAACTAATTAATTTCACTTTGCCATGAACCTGTTTGTGAGAAAGTATAAGGTTTCTAAACTGTCTTCCTATATCCAGTTTGGATAATAAAATTTGGTGTAGTAATGTTTCATACTCGTAGAAGCCCCTGCTTCTAATGAAATTGTCATAGACTATTCTGGTCATTAGTTTGTGCACATTTATAATTTTAAGAATTTGTGTTACGACAAAGTAATTTCGCGATGGCCAAGCCATGGTCAGACCATAATCGTACTAAAGCGTTTTACAGATGTCTGAAGTTAATAAAATGACGTTGAAAATTAGTGACACTGTAGCAGAGCCGACAGGTGCCACAACCACACGGGTTGTAGAAAACACCCGAGTGAATGTACTTCTAGACTAAAAACAACCGAGGCTCCATTGCGCCGAGCACGGTGCCGGTGAGCTGCGCCAGCTCACGCTACCGCGTGGCCTCGGGAGCCGTGGAGAAGTAAGAGAATATATGACTTTTGTCTAAGCTCTAAGCCGCACGTCCCTTTACTTCCCTGGGTGCTTTCGAACACACCACCGACAAATTGGTGACCCGGACGTCCGACCCCAATGAACCAGAGCGCAGGCAACTCCACCGACGGCGCAGGCTTGACCACCACCGTCCAGCTCCGCCTTCAGTCTTCTGGGCGAAAATCCACGGGCCTGGTTTTCCCAAGCGAAAGCACAGTTCCACTTGCGGCACATCACCACCCAGTTATAACGCTACTAATCATGTCGTGTCGGCCCTCCCCCAGAACTGACTGATGAACTGGACGACATAATAGCGTTGCCACCTCCTGACGACGCTTTCGACCACCTCAAGCGAACAATCCTCGCCAGGAAGACGGAGTCGGAGACATCGCGGCTTCAGCAGCTCTTGAACACCGAAGACCTGGGCGACAGTAGACCATCCCAGCTGCTTCACCGCATGCGGAAACAGCTGGGTGAGCATGCGTCTGACGCAAGCAATCCCATTTTACGGGAATTGTTCCTCCATCGCTTGCCCCATGGGATGCGCATGGCCCTCGCCCCAGCTGTGGAGACTTAGCCTCTTGACCGCCTCGCGGAGATGGCCGATCGCGTCGCCGAATACGCTACACCTAGCCTGTCGGGCGTCGCGGACACTTCGCACCAGCGCTCCTCCAACCCCCTCAAAGCCCGCATTGACGCTTTAACAGCAAGCGTCGCGGCCCTTAGCACGAGAAGCGAACCGCGTGAACCAAGAAGGCGCAGATTATCTCGACGTCGCAGTTCATCGCAACGACGAGAGAGCGATACCTGTTGGTACCACCAGACATTCGGCAGCAGGGCACCAGGCGTGAAGAACCATGCAGCTGGCAGGAAAACGCTCCGGCCCGTCACTAGACACGGCAACTTGACCAAGGCCCAACAGCAAGCCGCCTGTTTTTCATCACAGAACGTACTTCGGGCCAGGGGTTTCCCGGATTCTAATCAAGGGGGTGTCCCAATGGCACGCGGGGGGGGGGGGGGGGGGAGGCGATGCGAGGCGAGGCGAGGCTAGATAAAATATAAAACTGTTTCTTTTTTAGTCCACTAGCTAAATTACAGACGTCTATTAACCAAATGCTCATACCCGTAATGTATGTTTCCCTTTCTCTATATATACACCTGAGAGGTGGTGTTTTCTACTTAATCTGAAAAAAAAGGATTTTATTTTTTCCTTTTTTTTCTTTTTTTTTTTTTAGATTTAAGGGTGTCCAGGAAAACTACTAGGGGGGTCTAGGGAAATCCCTGCTTCGGGCTGCCGCTTATTTTTCGATACCGGAGCTGAAATGTCAGTTCTTCCTCCAACACTAGCGGAAAGACGACACCCACAGCCCACATCACACCTCGTTGCGGCAAATGGATCCAACCTTCCGACATACGGAATACGCTCGGTGACCCTATAGACTTGGAATCACGCCGAGCCTTCCGATGCATTTTTGTCATAGCCGATGTGACCTACCCACTCTTGGGTTCTGATTTCCTTTCCCACTTCGATTTGGATGGCAGTATGCACCACCGTCGCCTGATTGACAACAAAACTTGCCTTGCGGTCAATGGAGCCTTTACCAACTTCATTTGGCATTCGAAACATCCTGCCTGCTTCCAGTTTTGCTGATATCCTAAAAGAATTTCCAGAGATCACGAAGACGTCTAACATATCAGAGCTACCACCACACGGCGTGGCACATCATGTCGTCACTTCTGCCCCCCCCCCCCCCACACACACACACACACACTTTTGCTCGCCCTCATCGTCTATCGGGCGAACGCCTCCGCGTCCCCACTAGAGTTCGAGCACATGCAGGAGCTCGGCATCATCAGACCATCAAAGAGTTCCTAAACCACACCCCTCCACATGGTCCCCAAGAAAGATCCGGGAGACTGGAGGCCATATGGGGACTACCGAGCGCTGAACAATCAAACAAAGCCCGATCGGTACCGATTGCCTCATATCTACGACTTCACCCAGCACCTGGATGGCACATCTATCTACAGCAAGATAGACTTGGTGAAGGCGTATCACCCAGTGGTGCAAAACTATCGATATTACTATCGATGGTGTCGATAGTTGCCGGATCTCTGACTACCGATAGTAAAAAACTCTCGATAGTACTCTCGATAGTGGACTATCGAAGAACTATCAATAGCACTATCGATATCCGACTATCGGAAAATTATCGTTAATTGACGATCGGGAAACTATCGATAGTCGACTATTGTAAACCTATCCATAGTACTGTCTACGATTTACAATCAATAGTTTTGCGACACTAGAAGTTTGCGTCGCTCCCACTTGTTTCTCGCTCTATTTTTTCAAATGGGACACCAACTAGGCCCAAGCACTTACCTTCTCAACTTTTGGTTCAGCTTTCAGTAATGACGAAGACGGGAGTTTGAGCGAAGAGAAGAGGAAGGGAGACAAGCGGCAATGCGGCTAGCGTGTTCGCTCTAGTGGTGCAAAAACTATCGATAGTACTATCGATAGTATCGATAGTCGCCAGAAATCTGACTATCGATAGTAAAAAAACTATCGATAGTACTATCGATAGTCAACTATCGAAAAAACTATCGAAAAACTATCGATAGTACTATCGATGGTCGACTATCGAAAAACTATCGTTAGTACTATTGATAGTCGACTATCCAAAAACTATCGATAGTGCTATTGAAGTCGCCTATCGAAAAACTATCGAAAAGCTATTGATAGTATTATCGAGAGTTGACTTTCGATAGTTCTTCGACACTCTGGATAGTTTCGCATCACTAGTATCACCACATCCCGATTGAACCTGCGGATATGCCGAAGACGGCAATCACCACCCCCTTTGGCCTGTTTGAGTATATCTTTATGCCCTTCGGGTTGCGCAACACCGCGCAAACCTTTCAGAGGTTCATGCACGAAGTCCTTCATGGACTGCCTTTCATCTTCGCCTACGTGGATGACCTCTTGATTGCGAGCGCATCACCCGAAGAGCTGGCAACGAACATCTACGCCTTACCTTCGAACGACTCCGCCACTACGGACTTACCGTCAATGTGGCAAAATGTACCTTTGGGGCAACGGCTTTTGAATTTCTCGGACACCACATCACACCTGCTGGCATCGAACCTCTTCAGTCCAAGGTACCAGTGATCCGGGATTTTCCCCAACCAAAATCTTTCCGGAAGCTGCGAGAGTTTCTTGGACTCATTAACTTTCATCGAATATCTATTCCACACTGCGCACAAGCTATAAAGCCTCTGACAGACTTGCTACGTGGCCAACAGAAATCCTCCACAGAAATACCACGGTCAGGCGCACTAAAGGCTTTCACCGCTGTAAAAATGCCCTTGCCGGACGCCACACTTTTAGTGCATCCTCGTAATGACGCTCCAATGCGCATCATGGTTGATGCGTCGGAAGTTGTAATAGGAGCAATGTTGCAACAACAAAACAACTATGAGTGGCTCCCACTGGCATTTTTTTTCTCAGAAAGTCACCCCCGGCGGAGACACGCTATCAGCACGTTCGGGCGCGAACTATTTGCAGTTTACGGAACAATTCGCCACTTCCACTACCCTCCGAAGGGCCGAGTGTTTCACGTGCTGACCGACCACAAGCCTCTCACCTACTCATTGGCGGAAGCCACAACTCCTATTCTGCAAAGAAATTCGCCACCTTCCTTACATGGCAGAACATACTACAGATCACGCCATGTCGCAGGTACTATTGCCAACACGCCAGCAGGCGCACTATCTCGCATTGGAAATGTATCTCCGTCTGCAGTTGTCAATTTTTCGGAATTGGCCTTGGCCCAACAGGAAGACGCCGAACTGCAAAACTACGCACGTCATCAACATCTCTCAAGCTGCTGTCCGCTGCATTTCCACTCGCCACTTGTGAGATTATTTGCGATATGTCGACTGAGCACACCCAGACCCTACATTCCTACGAAATTTCGACCGGCCATTTTCCACGGTCTCCATGATCTTAGTCATCCGGGAATTCGCGCCACACAGCGCCAGCACATCAAGATACATCTGGCCCCGGATCAACGCAGACATCCGTCTATGGGCGAAGAGTTGCTGCAAATGCCAGCGCTCAAAGGTGTTTCGACACAAAAAGACACCGCTCCATGGTCCACCCATTTCGACCGCCGGATTCGATCATGTACAGACATCGTGGGCCCGCTACCATCATCCAATGGATTTTGCTACACTTTGACATGCGTAGACAGATTCACGCGATGGCCTGAAGCTGTTCCACTCGCGGACATCACAGAGACCGTCACCCACAGATTCATAACCACCTGGATCTGCGGTTCGGTTGTCCATCTATCATCACGACCGACCGTGGCCGACAATTTGAATGCGCGTTTTTCAAGGCCCTCACCAACATCTTGGACGCGCGGCACATACACACGACATCGTACCATCCAGCCGCAAATAGAATGGTTGGGCGCCACCAAATCAAGATGGCACTCATGTCTAGAAAATATCGAAACCATTAACGTTAACCATCTTCCTCTTGTTCTCCTTGGAATTCGCGGCACCTTCAAGGTGGATTTAACTTGCACCTTAGCCGAACCGATTTACGGCACTACACTTCGGTTACCAGGACATTTCTTTACGTGCACACCATACGCACAGCCTGACATCCCTTCATACCTTGAAGAGATGAGAAAATCTCTTCACTTCTACGGCCGGTCCCACGAAGACAACAAACACAAAGATATATTTTCATAAGTAAAGATCTGGATACGTGCACTCACGTATTCTTCAGACAGATACGGTACGCGCCCCTCTCATTCCCCGTACGACGGACCATTCCGAAGTCATCTCACGGACCGACAAAACTTGTACGGTCAACATCAAAGGTCGTCATGACGTTGTCACACTCGATCGAGTGAAACCCGCTTACTTGGACTATTCTCTGACAGACCCTGTGCTCCTGCACCATACATCAGCCGTCACACCTACTCAAGTAAAAGCCTCCGTCAAATCACCGACTCCCCAAAGGACCGAGACGTGGGCCACAACCACACGGGTTGCTCCACGACACTAGGGGGATTCTGTAGCAGTGCCGACATGTGCCACAACCACAGAGGTTGTAAAAGACACCAGAGTGAACGTGCTTCCCGACTAAAAACACCCGATGCTCCACTGCTCCAAGCACGGTGCCGGTGAGCGCGCCTGAGCCGGACGTCTCTTTTCTTATACGGCGCTTTCGAACACACCGCCGACAACACACTTCCGTCCGAAGTTCTTAATGTTACACTTACAGTTACAGAGACATGGTTACTGAAAAGAAGTAATCTATCAGAAAAGTCACCAATACTCTGGGAATCGACACTCCTCCCAGATTATAAGAAAACAAACCGGCATCGCACTTTCTATAGAAAATACATTAAATATAGATGATTGGTGGTTCAGTGACAAGTTAATGTCTTTGAGGAGAGATAAGTGAAATCGAGTACATTTTGACAGGTAGTTTTATGTCGGATTAAAGACGTTAAAATACTGATTTCGCGCTTTAAAAAGCTCAAGATCATGGGCAAACAGAAAGAGCCTTTTCATCGGTTACGCATTGAATAACCTCCTGACCATAGCTCTGGTTTGTTCGAGATGTCGAAAAACTGACTGATAACCTGCACGGTGAAAAGACGATAACGAATCTAATTTTGGCAGCGACTTGGTAACGACATGTTTCTTATCGAGAAAAAAATGGCTATTAAACTCGTAATGCCAGACACAGAAATTCTTGGATCCAACCAGAACGCAAAGAGGGCCTTCGCGGGCGGTTGGCGAGGCACAACTGGTGCCTTCTCGACCTTCGCCGTCCCGGGGAATCACAAAGCTCGTCGTTTCCGCTGCTAGAGTTGAACCTCCTTGGTGGGCTTCGGCTACGGTACCAGAAATCTTGTGCAAACCTGGGCCCAAACATCGTGGTGAGCCAAGGCGACTTTTCGGCGGTTGCACCGGCACCCTGGGAGGGCTGGGGAGGGAGCCCTTTCGTAAGTGGAGTTGCCCTTCCGGTTGAGGACGCGAATGGATGCAGGTTCTCCATATATGATGTTTAAGGTTTCGTAGCCAGAGGCACTCGTTCGAGCACCATCTTGCTCAGCAAGAAGAGTTCTGCGCTTTTTCACAGACTGCTTGCTTAAAGGGGCGGTGCAACACTATTCAAATGTAATGTTTTTTTCACTTTACATGACCTTACTGGCACTAGTGGAACTCAAAGATACTCGCACGCAACGCCACTGGCCAAGAAACTCCTTTGTTGCGGAGTAATTTCAAGGACAAAAGCGAGCGTTTCCATTGAACCTCTCTATCGCGAAACTTGATGACGCAACTGGGGGATCGCAGTATCCCTCCAGTGACGATATTTGAATACGGCTCATAAACTGGACCCGAGCATTGCGTGCACTCTTAGAAAAGAGGGTCACTATAGTCCTCCCTAAAGGAGTGACGCTCTGTAGCCTACGCTCCTTTAGAAACGGAGAAACGTTCGTCCTTAAAGCAAAGCAAACGTCGCCTGCATCTCATTACGACGGCCCTGAATCGAGCAGATCGACATCTATAATGTTTAACGAGGACGTTATGTCTATTGTACGGGGCGAGAGAAGCTAGCAAATAACAGCGTAACATCAGATTCCCTGAACTGTATTTCCGAAGCCGGCTTCCAGCGTAAAGAAACTCGCGTATCGAAAGAAGTCACACACTCTTCTCATCGTCAGCACTGCGATGTTAAACGAAGACAACCGGTACCTATTTACTTCGCGCACTTAACGTCTTACCTTGGCTATTCCTCGAGCCACAATTCCTTCGTCAACTGCACATCACAGAGCAGTGGTAAACCATTCGCAAAACTAAATCCGCTCTCTCTCAAAAAGAGCAAATTGAAGCAGCCTACTTGACTCATTGTTGGACGGTAACAAGAAATTTGGGCGAAGCGTGAAATAAGATTAAATCGCTTGTCACCAGATGGCAGGGTCAAGCAGAGTAATTTTAAGTAGCTAGGCTAGGTGGCGCTAAGTACCACCCATTCATGTGCTACAAAAAATATTTTTATTTGCTCACGCCAACATTGCGCTTCAGGCCCTTCGGGCACCTTTATTATACACACATGTAGATACATTACGCATACCACTAGCATCAGCTGAACGTATACATTGGGCGCATATACATACAATAGCAAGCACACTCACACCGATCACCACATCTGAGTTCCAGCTGCGTTTCCGAAGTTTTATCTGGTCGTTTTGAAGGTACGGATTTTCTCGGTGACCACCTGAGCAATAAATAATATTCCCAGCATGTTTTTTTTTTTTTCAGTAATGGCATTTTTTTAGAGTATTTTGAACGGCCCAGGGGATGAATATCTTAGCAAAAAGTAAACGGTCATGCCGTAATTATTTAAAAACCAATATATCAAGCCGCTCCACTGCGATTCCAGGCCATGCGTTTGATTACCCGCATGGCATGTCGTAGCTAGTTTTTATATTGTAGTATTTGTTTTTCTATTTGTGCTGTTCCGTGAGGCTGCACTTGTCGTTTAGAATTAATCTTTGTAGAGGGGGTATTCACTCAGGTGGAAGTGATGCTTCACGGCAGTGAACATCGCTTTCGATCAACTTGAATGCAGTCAAACCTGCGACTTGCGGCAGGTGTTAATACGGAGCTACTCCGTGGTGAGCTCGAAAACGTCCAGCGCTCATCCCAGTGCGCCACTTGGAGGGCAGTTTCTCCAGGAACCATAGTATATTTAAACGGCAAAATAAAAAATAGTTTTTTTTTTATTTACCTTTTTTTTAAATGCTAAAATTTCAAAGTGTAAATATATGTATTTTCCGTCATATTTTCATACTGTTCAGTCCTTTACCTAGAGCGCAATCGCTCTCGGGGAGGAGACAACAGGACATCGCAGAGCACAGTCACATTGACCACTGTACGGTAGGAGCTACGGTTCAGACCAGCCATCCGGACATGATTAGCCGCAGGTGGATCGATTGCACCGTAATCCCTCAAGCGAAAGAAGATGAGGCGGAAGGGCGGAACCTTTCTCCCATCTGTCTGGAGGAGAAAAACGTCTCGTTCCACCCTTCTTCTCGTGTCTGCTTGGGGAGCGTCAGTAGAAGGGAGTGAAGATGCGCCGTTGCAACCTTTTTACTCTGTTTTTTTTTTTTTTTTTTTTAGAGTTTGGGCACTAGATTTGGGCTCGTGATAATCGATAGCTTGAGAAGCATTCAGGTAGTGGCCCGTGTCCAATCGCTGCAGTGACGACACTAGTCGAACCATATCAAAGTCTGGAACTCAGCGCGTGTCGTCATGTGCCTAGCCAACACCATGGCGCGTGGCTATGATCAACATTGGTGGCATATAATCAGCTCCAAATTACGTGGCCGCTTGCTCTGGATGCGATCTGAGGGGGTGAACGCTGCTCGTTTTTCTTTAGTTTTTCCTGTGACTTCGATTGTGTGGTGAAAAACGAACGGGTGTTTCACATCACGTGAGGCATCCGTTCCAAGCGGTATAGGCGCAAAGTACAAAATTCCTTGCATCGTCCTTTTAAAAGATGGACGAAGTCGTTCTTGGCGACCGGTATCAGCCATTCGACAGCCTGTCGCAGACAACCGAGTTACGAGGGTTGTGCTTGTGGCATAATTTCCCGAGGACCAGCGTGCGGACGACCACGCTCGTCCGCTTTCAGCTTTCAGGAGGCGACTGAGTGTGTCATGTACTCGTTGTGCCTATCGAGAAATTGCGCCACGAGCACAGCCAGTCGGTAACTGCCGTCGTCCGCCGTTGACCATGGTAGGTTTGTTGGCCTCTCTTTTTGTTTTGTTTTGTTTTGTTTTTCTCCGGAAGGAGGCTACACTTTGAGATTTCATAAGGTAAAACACACCGCTAAAAATTAATCCCGGATAAAAAAAAAAATTGAAACAGCTTGTGTGCAGGCGCCGATTTTTTTCCGGCTGATGTTGAGGGTATAGTGCGATGGTAAGACGGGTTGGGGAGGGGAAGCAGACGGAACGCTGGTCAAGAGAAGGGGAACATCTTTTTCTCTTTAGCGTTCCGTCTGCTTCTCCTCCCGGCCCGTCTTTATCGTTGCCCTACGTTTTTGAGTTGCAACCGACTGTAGCATATTTAGTTGGGAAAATGACAGAGCCATCATTGAAGAAGTGGCTCCGATCAGTACTCTCAGAGCCAAACTAAACGCGATTGCAACGCCGCCATTTCTCCCGCAGCGCCCACTCTGGGAACTGCACGGCTGCACGTGCAATTCCCGGAGTGTTGAGGTCCAGTCGCGCAAGAGCCGGTGGCGCCATCTCGAAGGGCCACTTCGAAGTAGCGAAAATATCGCATTCAATAGCGTCCGCGGTTACTCTTCAATTTTGGCTTTGATTAGCGATTTTGACGCCGAAGAGAGTTGCCATACCCCGTCTTGCAAGCGGACGCGCCGCAATTGACCGACGAAGTTAGAAGCACCCAGGTCGGGAAGCGCTACCTGAAATCACCGGTGAGACATGGTTGTCTAAAAACAATATTAATTGTGCTGCAAAACCTTGTAAACTAAAATTTTATGAAAGCATCAGGCTCCAGTCATTCTGTACTAATTTTTAATAAACTTTCCTACAAAAAAGAGTTTGTTTCCCGTTTGTTTTTATACCAAAACCAGCTTTTTGTAAAACACACACACACACACACAGATATATATATATATATATATATATATATAAACTGAGCCGCCGTTTTGGCGTTATATATATATATATATATATATATATATATATATATATATATATATATAAACTGAGCCGCCGTTTTTGGCGTTTTGAGCCTGGGAGTTCTCGGTACTCTGCGCTGCCATGTAGTAAAGCAACTTCCATGTTTTAAGTCTTCGCTAAAGGGTGGCGCTGTTATCGTTTTTTAGTTTGCTCTCGGTGGACGCCAGCGCTCCAGGTTTCAGGGTGAGTTTCCCAACTGAGTGGGGTTGGGGGTTGGAAGCGTTGTGAGGAGGTTGGGGGGAAAGGAGGGCCAATAGTGTATGTGTGTTTTAGTAACGTGGACGGGATTCCTTCTGGCTTCTCATTGGCTTCGAAGCGATAAGAAGATGTCCGAGATGCGCCACGTCCCGCTTTGTTGAAAATGTTGCAATACAGGCCAGTTTCTGAACAGCTCTTCTGCAGCAAGCAGCTCCTCGTTAAACTTGCGGAAGAAAAACGAGAAGGGACGGACAAACACTCCATACCAACCCGCCTCGTTCTGTCGCTTACAGCTCCTCGTCTTTTCGTTTTTGACGTGAACATAAAACCACACGCTCTCTCTCTCAAAAAAAAAAAAGAAAAAAAAGAAAGGCAGCGTAATTCTAGTTTAGATAAAGCATCGATCATTAACCCGTTTCAAGAATTCCATAGAAGGAGCCTAAGACAACAACCTTTATGCTGGTTTTGGGCAAAGCGGGTATTCGCGACTCCAGCGAACTATAGGGGGCGCGCTGGTCAGGCAAAATGGCGGACGAGAGGAGGTCGTTTTCGTCGTTCAACACGCGGACCACCATAAATGTCTTGCACTGCAGCGTAAAATCGGTGTTACATATGAAAGCAAAGTGATTTTTCGAAGGTAGAAACCTTCTTCTAGTCGGTGCGTAGGAATGACACGGCGGAAGCATAAAAATAATTACTGGAAACGATGTTTGTTTCTATGCTGCCTATACGAAAACCAAGCAGCGATAGCAGACGACAGAGTCGAAACGACCTCCTCTCTGAGCTTCTCGGCGTCGCCGCTACGCGGCGTCGATTTCGCTGGACTCTCGAATAGGTGACGCTGCCCTGGCCGCCCTCACCACGTGTTTCGAGGGAAACACAACAACGCGTCATTTTGAAGTGAACGGGGCGCGACGATCGTGCGTTCAGCCCGCGGCGGCTCTCTTGAGTAATCTCGCCCTCCTCCCTCACGAAACCGGAGTCTGGTTCCTGGCGCCGCGGTGCTAATTCGCTCCGTTCCGGTTGCTCCATCACGCTCCCAAACTGCGGGCTCTACATACGACGAACCGGGAACCACACCAGCCGGTCTCAATTAGTGACTCTTCGAGGCGCCGTCCGCTTCTCTCGCCCAACTCGGCAGCAAATTCATTTGTCTCCGTCAGAAGCGAACAAAAAACAAGAACAAAAAGAAACTCCTCGCAAACGTTGCCGAGAACGCGGCGTAAAAAGAGACGTGTTTTACGTAGCGCGCAAATACGCGCCTACGCTCCCCGTTCACCCGTAAGCCGACAGTGCGGTGGAAGCTATAGGTGCTCGTTGGACCAATCATACGTCTGTCTTTCGCCACGTGATCACGCTTCCGCTTAGATACCTGGGTGCAGAGAGCGTGGCCGGATGACGAAAGGAAGGCGGCTGATTTAGTGCGGCGAGTGTGTAGCTCTCACCAAACTGTCACCTTATAGAGGTGGATGGAGTACACCGACTTCCGCTCTCTGCTTGCAGATGTACGCGAGCTCGGGCTCGGGGTCTCGGCATCTGCGGCCGAGGCTCCAGGGAACTGAAACTGGCTGCAAAAATGGCGTTTGAGATTGGCTACGCGTGTTAAGATCTTGGCGCATTTGCGCGAAGCGTGAACAGCGCCGGGATCTCTTTTGTAGGCTGGATCTTTTTGCGCCGGAAGTCCGCATGTTCCTTGGCCGAAAACGCCCGCGCTCTGTTTTTTTCTGCTTGCGGTGGTGGTGTTGGAGTCATGGCGTCAGTTTTCGCGGCAGAAAATGTGGGCGGTGTCGATCCTAAGCTGCTCATTAGGGATATTTAGACAACGTGAAGTTAGTCTATCATGAGAGGAGGCTATGCTTGTGCACTGTGCACCCGCTGTATATAAAGGGAAGGGCGTGGGCAATGGGGGGGGGGGGGGAATCAATGCAGTGCGAATACTGACCAGGGGCTCCAAGTACTGATGAGGGGCTCTCACCGACTTTCTCGCCGAATGTCCAAACTTGAGCCTCACACACCTCGAACGGTCGCCCTGCCCTACTGATCGCGCAAATGTACGGTAGAAAAAAACGTGCCTTTATATTCAAACTGCCTGAAGTCTTTGAAGCTATGGACATATTGATCCCCGAGTAAGTCTGCGCCGCGAGCTTTCGCCCAATGTGACCGAGCGAGCTGCGGTGAGTTCAAGAAACCATTCGCAGATAACAAAAATAATTTTGCTTAAATCATCACTGATGAGAAAATGCATATTCGAGTATATAGTCGTTGACGGCTTAAGAACCCCAGGGCTAGACTTATTACGTTCACACTTCCTGGTTCGTGTTTTAGCGTTCTTACCTTCGGCTAATCCAGTAACCTGATTGGCTGCGGTATGTTAATAGATTTCCAGGGAGTTGCAATACCTTACCTTTCATAAGCGACCTCTCACAGTAAATAGCGTGTAATTTTACTTAAGCACTTCGAAGGGCGACCTTGTCCGCAGTGCTACGGTATCAGTGCAAAGTTTGCCGTTTCAGGAGTACCGTTGCAGCGTTATCTTTGCGAATGATTAATGCAAAGCCCGACCTGATTTAGTACCCTCCAACCCCTCCTCTTCTCCTTCCATACTCCCGCCGAGAAAGAAAAATTACCACTTTCCACGGCAGCGGTTGACATCGTATTGCGTTTACAATTGCCTCATTTTCTAGTGCTCATTTAGTTGCCCAGGATTCTTCCATTTCTGACTTTATGCAAACATCACTGAATTCGTAATTTTTTTCATGTTTTTTTGTTGTTTTATAAACACAAGAGAGGTCAGTGTATTGTTTTCAAAATTTGTTCGCGTTCTCTGCAGGTGTGCCTTCTATTTATAGGTTGACCCCGGGTCTATTTTTCAACCTCGCTTTTCCGCTCTCCCCTTTGGAACATTTAGCAAAATTCGCGCGAATATAATCTCGTTTCACCCTTTTTTTCTTTCACTCTTTTAGCTCCAGTCATGGCGTAGTACGTACGAGACTTCGTAAACACGGCAGCTGTTCTCTTCGACGCGGCTACGGTAATACAGTTTTCCGAATAGCCGTCGGAGCACAACTGGCAAGCCGACAAGTTGTGCTATGAGTGTTCCCAGGCTGCTACAAAAGCCACCAAGGCTTTTGGATGGAATGAAAGTGGTACAAAGGACATAGTTTTCAGGATTTCATGGGAACCCTTTAGCACCGAAACCCCCAAAGTAATTAAAGCAGAAAGGGAACTATAACAAAGAACTTTCTTAGCTTTCTTCGGTTATCTTTGACAGTCCTGAGTGTTTTTACCGAACGCCGTAACATACCGCCCCTGCGTTATATCCTTCTAAAAAGAGTTGATTTAGTGGATTTCGATGACGCTGAGGCAAGTTTCTAATTGGAACCATATGTCTATTTTCGTTAATTAAAAAGTTAATTAACGAATTTTAATTAATGACACAAATGATTGTTATGATTAGTCCCCTATGCTCTGTCCCCCTAGCCGTATAACTCACCTGCAAAATCCGGATAAGTAATTTTGACGGCTTCTTTTAAACAAATCTTTTAATTAAAAAAAAAGAAAAACTGTATATATTATGTCTACATAGCAGAGAATGGAGACAATGGCCGTCGTTCCTAATAGACCATTAATCCGAGGGTAAAATAAGTAACAAATAGGAATAAAAAAGTGAAATCAGTGCAGCTGGTAGCCTCCAACGGAATAGTTACTTTAGAAGGGGCC
>JAZHYW010044258.1:0-10595 GCA_037355805.1 Ixodes ricinus | reverse complement strand
GCTGCATTGCTCCGTTTGCTCGGGCTACAAAAGCGTGAACCGTAGCTGAGATGGTCGACGTCGATACTGAAAATCGCAAGCAGAATCGGACCAACTGAATTAGGCATAACAAGTCGGTGAGGGTCGCTGGTAACAATGATCAACATCTCCTTGTATCTACCGTTTACATCGAGCCTGCTTACCAACCTTCAAATTTAAGTCTTTTGAGGCCTGCACTTACTTGCCTATCGCAAGTACCGGCCAACATTTGGCCTAGCGGACCGGCGTCGTCTAAGAGAGCAGACGACAAGCAGAAACGTTTGAAAGAGCAGACGACAGTTCGAACAATCAGGCGGCCGTTATGAACTTGAAGACGCACTGAACGTTGTCCGCAGGTGGTCCGCACAACTTGACGGTTTTCTCGGCGTTCACGTTGGAACAAAACAAATAAATCTGATGACCACGAGTGATCCGTTAATTCAACCCAAAGTGCTTCCCGCCCAAGCAGTCGTTGTCCGACGGCGTCTGCTTTTCCCTTTTCACGGCACATATCCACGATTCTCGGACGAACCGAGCACGTGAAAACTGACTCCAGCAACCTTTCAGACACTTTTGGTACGGCCCCAGTCGCGGCGTTTTGACGAGAAGGCAGGTTTTAGTCTGGCCTCTCAAAACAACGCAGGAATACACGTCTGGCATGGGGACTTCTGCCCACAGCCCCAGACCGGAAGTGCGACCGACGCGCCACCACCACGCCGTGACGTCACAGAGATGAGTTCGTGTATATAAAAACGTATGCAGAGCGACGAAATAAACTTCCCCGGAACAAAACTGCTTCATTTCGTTATTTAAGCCACGAGACTCTTTTCGATTATCGCGATTATGCTCCTATTTGGTGTTTCGATTTTGGGACCACGTGCCGAAATGGGTTGCTCGGAATCGCTCTTACTAAGAATGAGTCTCACGGCAGAAATTTGCTCTAGCGTACTTTTTTATTATTAACGTGAAACGTTTTTTCTCCTAGGTGTTCGGCATTTCGTGTAACCTCAAAACGAAGCCTGGATAAAAGCGTGGCCGTGAGGCTCGACACTGATTGGTTGACGAGTGGGAAGGAGGAATGAGGTGCTCAACGCTGATTGGCTAAAGGGGAGGTCATGTGACCAGGGGCTGGAGTCAGGAGAGGTGGGCGAGGAGGGGAGAGGGAGGGAGTGGGTTAGAAGGCTCTGGAAGGTCACCAGGTTTTTCATTTCAAGTGTAGACATGCCAGGCGTTAAATTATTCGGATGAACAACGCCGTGGAAGTAGGCGTCTGGCTGAACAGGCTAGACGTGCCGCTAAGCGATGATCCTCGGCTTTCCGTTTGTGATGCTACAGAACGCATTTTGGCGCATGCAAACACAATTTCCTATGCAATTTGGCATACAGTTATTCCTTTTTTTCTTTTGCAAAAGTTTAGTTGGCTATGGTTTTCGCCTGCAAGCTGGCACCTAAAATGTATATTATATTCTCTGTTTTTACGCCTCATGTTTTGAAGTGCGTTCAAACACACAACTTCTATTTTGCTCAAGAAGTGCCGAAATGTTAGAATCGCGTCTAACCAAATTATATCTCAGACGACAGCTATTGCTCAAATAACCTTTATTTATATTTTACACGTAAAATTATTCATTCACTCACTGAACGATTTTTTCGGGAGGAAGGGGGGAGGTGGGAGAGAGGGGTGTTGCATCATTTTCACATGGACCTCGTGCGAGTGCCACACGACCTCTGAATCGACCCAGCCGCGAGTTGAGAAGGAACCATCTCATCGTCTCAATGGAAACCCCGACTTCCCATCCAGTGGGCGCGGATATCATTTACCAAAACCCACGGCCCATTTATTTTATCCTGACCGTCTTAGATCGAGCGAAGCGCACGCTAGTAAGACCCGGCACGAGATCACGTAATGCGATGATCCCCCCTCCCCTCCCTCAACCCTCCACCTTCACGCTACACGCTTCACCTGCTCATCAACCTTCTTAATCCCCCTCCCCTTTTCCGCTTCTCTCAATCAGTACCACCTAGAAGAGAGGGCCTGCCCATGACGTCATCCTCGTCGTAGATCCCGACTCGCCCTCAAGCGGCAAAACACGGCGAAGACCTCGCCGCAAAAAAGGCAGTTGGGTTCGTCTTAGCGTCCGCGCGTACGCTGCGTTAACTGCGAGCCATGCGCTCTCCGTGGATTCACCAGTGATGACCTTTAACGGGGGGGGGGGGGGCATGGGCCTTTCCTTCTATTTAGTAGTGCCCCGTATATGGAGCGCAAGTTGGTCTGTTTCTGATGCAGGAGGTTATGGCGACGTCAGAACGCCATCTCTGATTGGTTCTGATTAGAAGGAGAGTGAGTATAGACCGCAAAGAAAGCTGCTTTGAGGTCTATATATCCACTACGCTTCAATCAGAAGCAATCGGAGGTCGGCGTTCTGACGTCACCGCCTTCCTGCAGCAGCAGCAGACGGAAACTTCTGTAGTCTCGTCTGCTTCTTTGTTCAAGCGCCTGCCTGCAGAAGCAGGCGGAAACCTCCGCCCGCTGGCAAGGCCCTGTTATGCTCCGACGTAACGCGCGCCAGAACGCCAGCCGAACGTCGCGTGCGAAGCCGTTGCTGCGTCACGATCGGCAGTCAGCCGCGCGCCGTCAAAAACCCAGAGCCTCGTTGTACTCCGGCAACCCAAGTAGGCAACTCCCGCGGCGCGCGTCGGTGGGCCAAGCCGAGACGCGTGGCGCATGCGCAGAATCTGGACTACGAGGGCACGTTTCCTGCGAGCGTGCGCCGCGGTTCTTTCGTTTCAGACGGGCAGACGCACCGCTACAATCGGCGCCAAGTTCGAGTGATGGCGTGGACGTACCTTGCACGACTGAAAACTCGCGCTTGCACTGTTGGTGGACGGTGCACCGCCTGCGCCATGGCTGCAGCGTAGGCGGTCACCGTACCTCTGCCACATCTTTTGACCAAGCGCACTGGTCTGGCGGTACTCAAGCTTCCTCGGGCCGAACGACACGGGTAAGCAGTGGACGAATTCTCTCGATCCAGCTTCTCGACGACCGAGTCCCGATTCTTCAGGCATGACGCCACACGGAGTGGTGCTTTCTGCTGTCGTCTGCTATTGTCTCTGTACTCGCCGCGCCTTCTCCGCGCGAGGGCTGCCCGGAGCCAGCGCGTGATGCATCCTGGTCCGGCGTCGCGGCGCGGCCGGCGCGGAATACGGCATGCTCCATTTTGGCGTCCGGGCGGTCAGGCTGCGTCGAACGCCGCCGGTCGCGTCGGTTGCGCCATGACGCCGGAGTATAAAGCGTCGGGTTTACGCCGACGTGACGTCGCTGTGACGCGCTCGCACGCGCGCACGCGTTACGCCGGAGTATACCAGAGCCTTTGCGGGGCGCTTGTTCCGTCACGGTAAACATTTTATTATAGACTTAACGTGACCTTATTTCTCAAATGAGTTCGTGGGCCAATGCTCTGTTTCCGGTTCCCACGTGAGCGTGTGCGGGGACTGCCCGCGTGAGTAGTAGAAACCCGATGCGCGAGAAGCGAGATTGCGCGTGCGCACTGCCAAATAAGCGGCAGCCGCCGCCGCCGCAGCGTGATATCGGGCGGCGATGTCGGTCGCATAAATCAATATTGGAAATTCTCTGCGAGAGAAAAAAAAGGAGGTCCGTGACCTTTATAGCAGATGTCATTGACCTCGGTGGTGATGCCTGCGGGCTTTGTTGGCCTCCATTTCCTCAATAGAAAGTGGCAAAAATCGAGGTTCACTTTTCAATCCGGCTAACGGTTGGGTAAGGCTGGTTCACATATACACACCATCGCTACATTTTCTTACGTTAAGTACAGTGTTTTTTTTCTCTTTTAGCTCATGAGATTCTTTTTTTAAAGACATAAAATCTGCATTTATGCGGTTTGTGCACGAGAGTTATACGGCTATTAGGGGGACATAGTATAGCTGGCTAATCGTAACAATCAGTCGGTTAGATGAGTAAAATTGTTAATTAGTAGCTTTTAATTAGTGAAAATTGACATAGGGTTCCAATTAGAAAGCTTGCTAAGAGTCGCATGGAGCTTACTACTGAATCAACTCTTTTTCAGAAAAGATATAACGCGGGGGCTGCATTTTTGCGGCGTTTAGTAAAGGCCACCTCCGTTTGGACGCGTTTTTGCGGGTTTCGGTTCTTGTCGGAGCGCATCTCTGCGCCCCAGCCTCGTCTCCGTCCTGCTCCCCAGTGGCTGAGACTGCGCAACCCGCGTGCGCCCAACTTCCCTCCATGCGACGAGGAGGCAAGAGGGTGACTTCGCGCCACCGTCGCAGGGAAGCAGGACCACGGGCCCAAAGATGCGCCTCATAATGAAGCCAAAACCCCAAAACGCGTCCAAACTGCTCGTTTTTTGTGTTTTGTTTTGTTTTTTTAGTACGCCGTAAAATGCTGCCCCTGTCTTACATCTTCGTAAAAGAGTTGATTTGAAGTTTTCGATGACTCTCAGCAAGTTTCTCATGGAACCATATGTCGATTTTCACTGATGAAAAAGCTAATGAATAAATTTGACTTAAAGGGGCGATGCAACAATTTTCGGACTTTGCGTAAATACCGCTTAGAACGGATCCCTGACGTTAATGACCTGAAACACGTCATATCTTTTTGCCACCCCACGAACATGTAAGTCAAGAAGAAAATTAAAAAAACGAGCAGCGTTCGCCCCCTCAACTCGCATGCCAGAAGAAGCGGCCACGCGATCTGGAGCCGATTATATGCCGCCAACGCTGACTCATAGCCACGCGCTGGTGTTGGCGAAGCGCAGGACACGCGCTGAGTTCCAGACATTGTTATGGCTCGGCTATTGTCGTCGTGCACTGGACAGCCACTACGAATACTTCTCACTGATATCACACCTCGATCACCATCGGTCATCTATGAACCGCATTCAAATATCGTCATTGGGGTGTCCGATCATTACGTCAAATTTGCAAGAGAGATTGAATGAAATGATCGTTTTTGTCGCAATTACGCAACAAAGGGTTTCTTGGCCAGTGGCTTGTGCAGTATCTGAGTCCTAGTGCCAGTAATTAAGCACCCGACTGATCGTTACGATTAGTCCCCTATACTATATCCCCTGGCCGTATAAGTCACCCGCACAAACCGCAGGAGTCGTATATACCGCCATGTCTCCGGGAGTTGTGTGCGGCAAAGGCAAGTCATGGGCGCGGGCACATGGCTTTCAGATTTTAGCACTCGCCTCCGCAGAGTGCGAGCGCGAGTGCTGTGGAGCAATAATGAGGTGCATGGGACTCAATTGCCACACCTCCAACGCTTCTTAAACTTTCTACTGCTTAAAGGCGGTACCGAAACGAAATTGCAGCGTTAATTTTCTAACTGAAGTGTGTTGCATGCTGCAGCCTAACCTCAAAAACACCAGTCTTTCCTTGAAAGGCACAAGAAAACTAAATTAAAATCTAATTAAACGGTCTTTCCAATGTGCACCTGGTGGACGCCTGTGAAGCTTGGTATGGAGGTAATCTAGCAACGTTGGGAATCTTGCTACGTAGACCATGACGTAGCAAGAGCCGTTACGTAGCCGCACTAAACATCGGAGCAGCGCCGCTCTTTGAAGTACGCTCAACTGTTTAAAGCGGTCATGAAACGATTTTTCAACTTTTTCCTTCCTAGCTTTCCTCAACTTACAAATCGCGCATTGTACCAAACAGTTCAAGAAGACGGAAAGGAGGGACTCCCCTCTTGCTCGGACCCTCGTTTGTGTACCCTGGACACAGCCATTCACCCCTAGAAGATTAGCCCGTCGCTCAAAATTCAGTATAAAGTTGCTTTCCCCACCCCGTTCACCCCCAAGCTGGCAGTGCTGTGGAAGCTACGTGCTCGTTGGGCCCGCCACACTTTCCCCACGTGATTACGCTCCCTCGCGCATACCCACGCGCAGAGAATGCAGGTCAGGTGATGAAAGGGAGGCGGCTGATTGGTCCGGCAACCGCATAGCTTCCACCACACTATCAGCTTAGGGGTGAAGGGAATAAGTAAGGTTCAGTGTCTTGTGACGTGCGTTTGGGCCGGGTGGCGTGCTTTGGGTACCGCGTGATGTATCACAGAAAAAAGGCAGATCTTTCGAAGGGAAGAAGGTACGAAATAGTCCGCTGTGTTTTCAAATTTTCGTATTGAAAATCAGGCTTTTGACTTTCTATCTTCTTTTTCTTTTTTTGCCCACTAAACAATATGCTATTAGTAAAATCACAATCTAAATTCATTTATCCCAGCCCAAAATTCGTTTCATGGCCCCTTTAAGTTAAGCGTACTACCAAATCGTTATTTCGAATTGAATGCAGAGAGGGCGGTATCGGTGTCCTCGTCCTCACTTGTGTCGTTCAAGTTTATGTTCCCAAGGAAATTGTCCTGAAGCGCCTGGGTATGCGCGAGGGAGCGTGATCACGTGGCAAAAGTGTGGCGGGCCTTACGCGCACGTAGCCTCCACAGCACTGTCAGCTTAGGGGTGAACGGGGTGGGGAAAGCAACTTTTATTCGTGTTTTGAGCGATGGGCTAATCTTCTAGGGGGAGAATGGGCCAAAAGAACACGACGCGCACGACTGATCTCACACGAGAAACGCTCGTCACTCCACGGGTACTTCGTACAGCTCGGTTGTAACGTCCTCACGCCACAACGCCACCAACGGCAAAGCTCATAACTACGCCAGCCTTGTTACGTCACAAATGCGAAAAATCTGTTCGTTTCTTTTTTTTTTTTTTGCGCCGGATATTTAATGGCGCATTGCGCTCTCCGTTTGCTTCTTTTCGCTTGCTCGAATGCACCGTTTGGAACGAACAATATAGCCAGTAGTTCAAAATACAAACGTGCGAATATCATTTACGGTTATTATCCGTCATGCTTGACTCATTTCCTAACGAAATTTGTATATTTCTATTTTCGTTTCCGTATCCCTTTAAAGGGCAACGCCGGTCAATAGTTTCGAATTTGTGATTGTGACTGTGTTTGGCTAAAATAGTGCCCCTGAATTACACGGTATATTTTTTTTTCTCTCGAAATTGTGTGTAGTTTTATAAATATCACGTTTTAAAGTTTGGTTTTCGGACGTTTTCGGCGAAAATGAAACCATCTTCTAAAGGGATGTCAGCACTGATCATCGGCCGTACGGTCACGACGTGACGTCAACCTAAAACCGCGGTACACGGTACAACCAACCAAGCTCAGCTCCACCACAACGCCACTTCACGAGGGTGCTGCGACAGTGTTTGGTGACTAAAAGCTAAAACAGGGAACAAATGAGCGGCAAAAACGGGCGCCGCGCGCTGATTCCCATAGCAACAGCCCATGGCGCTGTTGCTATGCCTATGCCAAGCCGCCACGTCACAGCGTGCGCGCAAGTTGCCATGGAAACTGCCGCACGGCGCCCGTTCTTGTCGCTCACATGCTCCTGCTAACTCGCTTGCCGCCCGCTAAAAAGCAGCTGATCGCATCTGTAAAATAGGCTTTTAGTGCGGCTTCAGTCTCACGTTATATTTCGGCTTGTGGTCATATTTCCTGCCAATAAAGCGATACGAGCCATTTATTTTGATTTCGTTTTCGGCCAGAGTTGCCCTTTAGAACCTCCCCGTGGAAAAGAAAAAGAAACTCATTACATTGCAAGCTTATTAGGAGCCAACGTAGTGAGAACAATACATCGCGTTGGCATTATTAGCCAAACCTAACAGGCTGACAAGTCGTTGAAACGTTGCTTCCGCTACTTGTCAGATTTTCTTTTTTTTTTACAGCGGAGCTGTTAGGGGTTTGTT
Organism: Ixodes ricinus; assembly: GCA_037355805.1. Lineage (NCBI taxonomy): Eukaryota > Metazoa > Arthropoda > Arachnida > Ixodida > Ixodidae > Ixodes > Ixodes ricinus. The sequence continues at coordinate 2,787 of JAZHYW010044258.1, read as the reverse complement.
TTTCCAGGATTGTGTACCCCGCAAAGAAATAAAGACACCGAACTCTGGACACCTACCGCCATCTATGAGCGACGGCGGCAAGCCACGTATCTGGTTGCCGCCGTCGCTCATAGGTGGCGGCAGCCTTTCCATTCTGGCTTGCCGACTTGCGGCCGTCCATTAATTTCCATTGTACAGCTCCGCTGGTCTTCCTTCTTCACCAAAGTAAAAAAATGAAAAGTTTTTTTCTTTTTTTTTGTTGAAAATTTAGCATTATTATTTTTGGTGTTTTCCACCAGAACTGTCTTCCATCAGAACTTAGGTGCTGTTCTTTTGACTCCGATGTTTCTGGTCTCTTGACACTGCGCGCCGTGAGAGGGATTCGGGTAAATGAACATGATTTTCTGACTCCTCATAATGCCGGGAAAAATCGATCCGTACCGTATGAAACCGTAATTTTTTATATCAGGGCGAAACAACCTGATTGCAATCACTCTTAGAATAATAGCTGCACGCTACGAGCAAAAAAGTAAAAATGACTAAATGAAGAGTGAAAGCTACTTATTACCCGTCATTGGATTTCTTGTTATTTATAGTTCCCTTTTTCGGTCCATATATTGTCGGGAAAAGTCGATCCGTACAGTGTGAAACCAAAATTCTCAAAAATATAAGTGGAAACAACATCAGATTCTAATCAGAATAACTAATGCACGCTACGAGCAACAAAGTAGTAATCGCAAAATGAATAGCGAAAGTTTGATATTACTCCTTCATCGGATTACTTTTTTATATATATAACTTGCCTTTTCAGTCTTTATAATGCCGGAAATAATCGATCCGTACGGCATGAAACAGTAATTCTTCAGATAGGCGGAAACAACATTAAATTGTAATCGTTTTTAGAATAATTGCTGCACGCTACGACTAGCAGTAATGGAAAAATGAATAGTGAATGCCCTTTGTTGCTCTTCACTGGATTACTCGTTATTTCTATCCTTCACACATGCCTAGCGGGTTATTTCTCCCATCTTTTTTTTTTTTTTATTAATAAAACCTTACTTCGTCTCAACTTGCGATGGACTGCAAACAAATGCTGTCATAGCCGTCTTAGGCAATCCAGCGCTTTGAGTCGGTCATGCGCCTAGGCGCCCCCGCTCCCGCGCCACGTCCTTGTGGCGCTCTGGAAGATCACGTGACACACTCACACGTCTACAAGTCATCACATGGCTTGTAGCGATCGCGGCTCCGCGGGCCACCGTGAGGTACAATGGAGTATAGGCACAGGGACTTTCAGCAAACGGTTACCCTGTTCCGCGTATACCGCACGACTGGAGCCTTTGAAGCAAGCTTTTAAGCGCGCGCCAGTGTGATACCGTGACCGTAAAGTCCCGCCACACTCTTGCGACCGAGTAAGACCGAGAGAGACAAACCGGTTTTAAGCCTCTTGCGATCTCTTAGGACCGGATGCGCTGCAGCGGAGCTGGTCCCAAGAGATCGCAAGAGGCTTAAAACCGGTCTGGTCTCTCTCGGTCGTACTCGGTCGCAAGAGTGTGAACGGGCCTTAAGGCGCGCACTTAAAAGCATGCTTCAGAGGCTCCGGTATAGTGCGGTACGCGGAACACGCTAACGGTTCGCTAAAAGTCCCCACTGTCGCAACAACCGAAACTGCTCGAACCGTCAATCCCGATTTCACACTAACCGTCGTGAGTGTAAGTGGCCGGGCATTATTGCTTCTCGTTCGTCTTCCGGCTCGGCTCTGTTGCCGATTTGTCTTGTTTTGTTTGGGTGTTCTCGATCGAACGGTCTTCGCGTCACGCGCTTGATTGAAGCTGATTGGCTTTCTGCGCGTCCCTCTTCGGCGTTGTGTGTGTTTTCTTCCGTTTGATCATTTACGTGCCTTTCTGCTTCTCGAAGGAGTGGCGTTACGTCGTGTCATTGCCTAACGAGCTTCCTGGTTCTTTCTCTTTTCTTTCATGGGTTCCGCACGGCACGTTCCTTCCTACCGGACGTTTCAGGTGAGCACAACCCGATTCATTTCCTAGAGTTGCCCCCCCCCTTGCTTCGGTGTATCTGTTTTGTGTTGCTTTCCATCCAAATACTTCGGTCTTTTTAAACAAATAGACATTTCCGAAAACTCTCGGGGAACCTCGCGGCTTGTGGGCTGCATGTGGTGTATACGCTGGTGCCGACGCGAATGTTTCCTACATTCAGGACGCGGCACGATACGTTATCTCTTCATTCGCATTAGGTACGTAGTACGCAGAAAACTAAAGTGGACACAGAACTGTGGTGATCAGATACTCTCTTTTGCTCTATAAGAAGAAACCTTTATTGCCCATTTCAATACACGAAGGGAGAAAACAAGAGGAAAAAGCTGTGTAAGCAGCTTGACGGAGCCTCCAGTTTCCTTGCAGTTTCATATATAGAAGTCAAAGTAAAGCAACGGCGTAAAGCAAATCACCGAGAAAACCGACGTAACAAAAAAATAAAATACAAAATTAAACTAGTTTTCATAAACCGATTTATTCGTTTTCGTCCCACTTTAGTTCATTTCGCAAGCGCCATCTGTCTTCTGCCTTCGTAAGTGCCATCCCACTGATCTCTATTTTAGTAGGCTGATCGCGATCGGGAGCGTCGGTGTCGCCACCGGGTGCTGCACCAGGCAATACATGCAATCTATGGAGAAACGCAAAAAGTAAATATTGACATGTACGCTGTGCTCGGAGGCGGTTTTTATGGTGTGCGATCTTTATGTCGGGTTTGAATCGAATCGGTATTTGTCAAACTTTCGAACGCCGATTAAAAAAT